>BCLF01000080.1:299051-339147 GCA_001602275.1 Zoysia japonica | reverse complement strand
AAAAAAATTAGTGCAAATGTGTAAAATTTTAAATTGTGATTCAAATAACTCTAATGCTAAATCAAATTATAACAAAATATATAAATTTTATCAAAAGTTTTTTAATAAAACAAATCAAAGTTGATGTTAAAAGTCAATGTCGACGTCAATTTAGAAAGAGAGAGAGTATATATTTGTGTGGAAAAGAAAATGGCTGTTTGCATCTATATCATCACTTCGTGCACTTTTCATCTATACCATCAAGCTTAGTGACATCTGAGATCTGATCTCACATATCATTGAGCTAAGATGGTGAAACAGATAAAAAAAATGCAGCTAAAATAGAAGTAATGGTATAGAAAAAATTATTCCAAGAGAAAACATGACACAAAAGTACAGTACGAAGTGGCAAGTAAAACGGAACATCACTTCCGTTTTCCCTATGAGAGGATTGTTCAACCGCCAGCAAACAAGTGACGGCAGGACACAAACGTTACTGCCATCAGGCGGCCTTCCACCAAGTTGGATCAACACTATAGCGAACGAGTGAGTGTTTTTTTCCCAACAAACATACTGTATTATGACACAAAATGAAATACAAACCTCGTCCCCACCATCTCACAAGCCTGATGCTTGCCAGAGCGGGGCAGTAACTGCAGTCTGTAGGGTTTCAGCTATTCAAACAGAGAAATGAATCAGGCAGGATATATGGGCACAGGCATACAAAAATATACTCCCTCCGTGTTTTTATTTTGTTATCGTTAAGACAAGAAAGTTAGTACAAATTTAAACTAGTTTCTTTGTTCAAACGACATCAAAATAAAAACAGAGAGAGTATATAGAACCACCAAACAGCATCATTAGAACAAGCATCATTAGAACACAGGGGGCAAAGCATTTGGATGATAACGAATATATTAGTTTAACTCCATCCAAAGCAGACTCACAGTACACAATACCAAGTATCTTCTCATACGGACATATCCCCCTTCTTCCTCTAAACCTATTTATTCTTTCCAGCCTCACCTCACAGTATAAACATTATAACAGGATCTAAAGGACTACCAACCTACCACTCGTTCAACCTCTGGGTGTCAAAAAATCAAATCCGGGACAAAAATCATGCCGCAAAAGCCCCCTCACCGCAAGCTCTACAACCGGCCGACCACCAAAGTGAGCTATGAACCAAGGAAAAGCTAATGCAGAAATGTCAGCCTAGCAACACCAGCAACGATTCCTAACTAGGAAATTCTATTCCTAACTAGGAATCTCGTGTACTTGAAATGCCCTCAAGATGCTCTCCATAATGAACATCTGCAAGATAAGACTGCAGTGCTAGTAACCAGAAGAAAAAAGGGGATGACACATTCACCTTGTACCACAGCTGCGTAACAGCTTCTACCAAAAATGTATAACTAATTGAGCAAACTAGATTAAAAAGTAACCTAGACAAGCCCTAATAGGGAGCGACCGTATCTTTAATCCCAGGCACTGGGAGCCCCAGCGCCACCATAGCCACCACCCCCATATGAAGAGGAGCCACTATAACCACCACTGCTGCCTCCACCATAGTAGTCACCACCGCCCCGAGCATCTCCCTTGCCAAATGAGGAAGAGTCATCGCGGAAGTCACGGCCACCAAAGCGGCTCCCACCTCCAGATCGTCGGTTCCTCCCTCCACCATAAGAAGGACGAGATGCATAGCGCAAAAGCCATGCAGGTACTTCCTGATTAGATTCTTGCATTAGTTCAGCCAGAGACCTTGTGATATTAGAGTTATTCTCGTTGAAGAAAGCAGTTGCAAGGCCGCTCTTTCCTGCTCTACCAGTCCTCCCAATCCGGTGTACATAGTCATCAATATCATTGGGAAGATCGAAGTTCACAACATGAGCCACATGAGGAATGTCGAGGCCACGAGCTGCTACATCAGTTGCAACAAGAATTGGAGTTTTCCCACTCTTGAAGGTTCTCAAAGCATATTCTCTTTCCTGGCATAAGTAGGTATACCAGTATTAAGACATCACTCTTGAATACAAGCATAAACAAAGTGAAAGGTTAAGTAAAATGCGATTTAAGGATACAGATGTTGAAACTTTGAACTTGATATACGAGTAAACCAACAAGGTGTATGCAGTTATATAGATCTATGCTATGGGACAAAAACTAACAGTAATGTGAGAAATAGCAACAGTGTAATTTCATGACGCCAACTGCCCAGTGGAAAGAAATGTCACAATGATTATGTACACTAAAATGTTCTGATAGGTTTGACAAATAACAAACCTGCTGGTTTCTATCTCCATGAATTGAAGTAGCTGGAAAGCCATTCATACACAACCAGCTTTCCAATGAATCAGCACCCCTTTTGGTTTCCACAAAGACAAGTGTAAGAGTTTGCTGCAGAATAAATAAAACATGAGAACATTTGCAAAAAAAAGATCATGAAAGTTGACTGCCTCCTAGATCAGGTCAAAAAGTACCTTTCCAGTATCTCTTTGGGCATGTAGCAGATCCATCAGGTGGCTTCTTTTATCTGCTTCTTGAACAAACTCAATTCTTTGGGCAATCAACTCAGTACTTGATCCAACTCTTCCAACAGCTAGGAAGATATAGTTCTCCAAAAAGTCTGATGCCATTCTCTGTTTTGATTGAAGTGACATCGATATCAGGAACAAAGCAAAGCAGAAGTGTTTGAAATAAGAAATAGAAGAAAACATCAGAGTAAGGCTAAACACAAGTTGCAAATATTTAAAATTAGCCATCACCAGCTGAAGACATTATGCATATGATGATCCACAATAAGAAGTTTGAAAGATAAGGGAAAGGGATATTTCGGTCAAATATCCATAATGGTTAATGGGAAAAGGTGAATTGAGAGGCATTAATTAATCAGATTTTCCAATGGTAAGTACAGAAGGTAAATGTGTTAGGATAAGCAAGTTTAACAATCATATTTTCACTCAACATTTATATGAATTATGTTACACTGAATAATATATGATTGCAGGTTGATGCAATAACCTACAAGACTTCTAGAGGATGTTTATCTACCTATAGAACAAACATAGCTAGCATAAAATAAAAAGTTATCTAATCATCGAAGCATGCCAAGCTAGAATAGGGATCAAATGCATATTAGAAGAATTTTTACCTAAAGGGGACAAGGTTCAATAAAGAACACATAATAAGAACACTACAGACATTTACATTCAAAACATCACAGCATGTAAAAATAATATCTTACCTGGATTTCTTTAGGGAACGTCGCGCTAAAAAGCATTGTTTGCCTGACACCAGGTGGAGGCATGTCCATTTGCTCAACAATTCTCCTAACTTGTGGTTCAAAACCCATGTCGAGCATTCTATCAGCCTCATCAAGAGCAAGGTACCTAATTGACTGCAAAGATACTCTTGCTCTTTCCAACAAATCAACCAAACGACCAGGAGTTGCGACAAGAATGTCAACACCCCTTTCAAGATCTCTTAACTGCAGAGGAAGGAAAAAATACAGATGTAAAATACAATAAAGTTTATGCATAGAACTTATAGACAACAGCTCAATGATTGCAGAGATTATGCATAACAAAAAATACAATGCACGGGGCAAATCAGCGGAACCATGTGGTAAAATTCATTCCTTTGGAACTGCAAAGTTAAATCAGGTTTGATTCTAGGACTCCGAGGAACCATGAGGGTGCCGAAAGCAAGCTCAGCTGCTTTTAACAAACGTTTGATGATTGCTACATGTGTGCAAGGAAAATCATCACAATCTATATGAGAGTCTGCGCATGCCTTATATATAAAGAACCACTTATATATACTACCAGAAAGCATTACAAAACTACTAATTCGCTACTGCCCCGATAGTTCAAAATGATCTTAGTAACAGAAATTTATGCCTAGTACTAAAACATCCACAGAACTTGTCACGCATTAAGTAATTACAGGCAAACAAAGAATCAACCAGCAGAACTGAATTGAGGCTGTAGATGAGGAAAGAAACAGACCTGCTGAGTAATTGGCGCACCTCCATAGGCAACAACCACCCTAACACCAGTCTGGTATGAAAATTTCCTTGCCTCTTCGTGGATCTGAAATACAAAGCATCACAGCATTAGGATCCATCGCAAGTAGCAAGGGAACTATTTCATCTGTTACTACATCCATCCCCTGGGGGAAAATTAAAAAAGAGAGATAGACATAAGCAGCTGGAACAGGGGGGAGACCTGCATGGAGAGCTCCCTGGTGGGCGATAGTATGAGCGCGAGCGGGTACGCGGTCCTCATCCCCCCACGCTGCGGCCTGGCGGCGGGCGGGCCCCTCATGATGCCGCTGATGATGGGGAAGCAGAAGGCGGCCGTCTTCCCGGACCCCGTCTGCGCGCAGGCCATGAGGTCCCTCCCCGCGAGCGAGATGGGGATGGCGTGGCGCTGAACGGGGGTGGGCCGCACGTACTTGCACCGGCGGATGTTGTCGTTGAGCGCGGCGCCGAGGTCGATCTCCGCGAACGTGGAGACCGGCACCGGCACGTCGCGCCCGCTGGTCTCGACAGGGATGTCCTCGTACGCGTCGAAGTTGATTCCCGTGTTCTGGTGGTCCTCGAACGGGATAGCGTCCGCGGACTCCAACTCCGCGAACGGGTTCGGCTCCCGGTCCCAGCCCCGGCCGCCCCCGCGGGCCCGCCCGCCGCCGAAGCTCGCGGAACCGGAACCGGTCCCGGGACCGGGGCGGGAGAGCAGGCCCGGCGCGGCGTGGGCGGGGGGAGGAGGAGGAGCTGCGGCGGAGGAGGGAGGTGGTGCCGCGGCGGAGCGGTTGCGGAGGTGCGGCGGCACGTAGGAGGATTTCGCGGGGCCATTCGCGGCGGGCGCTGGCGCGGGCGCGGGGGCGGGGGCGGGGGCGGAGACGGGAGGGGGGAGAGGAGCGGGCTCGGCGTCGGCGACATCGGCCCAGGACGTGCGGGAGGAAGGCGTCGACATGGCGGGGCGGGGGTGGATCTGCGCGGCGGCGGCGGCGGCGGAAGGGAGCGAGGTCAGGTGGCTTGCGAATTTGCGATGCGAATTGGTTCGGTGGGATTTGGCTTGCGTCTGGGTCTCTGGGTCGGGACGGGAGGGATGAGGTGGGTGGACGCCAGATACGAGCGACAGCTGTAATTATAATCTCTCTCTTGCGCCCGGGGCCGGGTCGGAGTATTAAGCAAAAGCCCTAACGAAACCCGGAGGCGGTGGCCACGGACGGCGGGCGTCGGCGACCGGTGGCGTCGGTGGCGTGGCGTGGCGATGGCGCGGGGACGACAGGTGGACCTTGCGCGCGCGCACGGGAGGGTGGAGCGGTGCCGAGGAAAATATCTCGCCGCGGCGTGACGACGACGACGACGGGTGCGCCGCGCGCTTGACTCCGGGTTTGGGTTGGTGCGTGGTGGCCACGTTTTGTTAGAACATTGGGAGATGCTGTTTCGACGGCCGGGTGGCTTTTCTTTTTTTTCTGCTGCCACGCGCGGGCTGGGGACGGTTCGTTGCTTCGTCACCGGGTAATGACATCGGTGCGTCACCAGAACTTGCGTCACGCCGTCACAAAAACATTTGGTACCAACAAAGGGTAGCCTGGCTGTTTACCTTTTTTTTTTTTGGAAGCCTGGCTGTTTACCTACAAACTTACAATAGAACTCGTTAGAGCATCTCCAATATAATTTGAGTACCTAAAAGAGAATTTAGGTTGTAGCTAAATCTGTATGAGTAGTTAAAAAAGTGCTCAACTTCAACAGTGTGACATCTCGTATCTTCGTAACACTCTGCAAAATTTCACTTTTATTCGAGCTCGAGAGTGGTGGTTTTCAAAGCAAAACAGAACGTTGTGCAAAGAATTTCGAAAATTCGAAAAAAAAAGATAAATCTTCGCGGGCCCGCCTGTCAACCTCACTTGCCGCCCTTCTCCTACCTCTGGCCGCCCGCGCACAGGCCAGGTGCAGCACGTGCGAGCTGTGCTCCCTGCATGAGCGACACGAGCCACGGACGTGCCCCTCGCATTTATAAAGGTTATATTTTGTTTAAACACTATTTAATTCATTATAAATTTATTTGATTTTAATAAATCCTAAAAAATATAATCTTCTGTTTATTTAATTAAAATTATGTTTTAGAAAAGTTTCATATTTAATTTTGTCAAAAATAATTTTATTAAATATTTTATTGTGTTTAAATGGTATTTAAATCATTATAAATCTATATGATTTAAGTAAATCTTGAAATTTTGTCAAAAAATTATTTGAACCCCTCTGATTTTGTGAACAGCTCCTAGATGGCATTTTGTTTTCAAAAACCATTTTGAAAGAAGCTTTATGACTAAATTTGCTGGTCATCTTTTGAAAATAAAAAGCTATCAGTCGCATGTGCATACTTCGGCATATGCATATCATATCATTTCATGTTAAGAGCCGAGCTAACTGAGGAGGAGTTTGACGATGTTCCGTTCGTCGAGGAAACTAACTTTGAGCAAAACCCAGACAAGCTCCGGTGCATTAACTTTGTTTTTAATATTTTTAGTTTATCACTATGTATGATTAGTATCGTAGTGTGCATTAGGTTTTAGGAGTTGATTGAAACCGTAGACTGTATAATAGACACTTTATTACCTATATGTTAAGTGTCTTTAGTATAGTCAACTTGACGTAGAGCTATGTAAGTAGTAGTTTACGGTAGAAGTCGAGTGGATAAGTATTCACTCGCGAACTATAGGATTGGTACAGGATGGATTACTTTGTCACATAGAATAAACTGGAGACCGAGCAGAGAAGTAGGTTGTAACACGGTATGTGTCCATTGCAGATACATGGCCAATGTGTTGTAGCCCTGGCTGTGTCGGTTAAGGACCGTACCGTTGTCAGCTTTATTGAGCAAGTTTGAATAGTATTAATTACATACTGAGGACATGAGACCCAGAAAATCAATGTAACTTGAATACAGCATTGTGCGTACATGACGCTACCCTTGGTTTTAGAGGCGCTAAGAGGAGAGATAGTAAAAAGGGTAGTACCTTACGAATCACGTCCGGACGTGTATTGTGTGTAGCCCCTTTTGCCCAGGACGGTAGCAGCGGATCGACAATGAGGTAGTCTTATGAAAGATCGCCATGCGCGGCTTCTGAGAAGCGCGTACGTGTCGTGTAATCAGGTTTCTTCAGCTAGATGTAAATCGACTATAATCGCTGTCCTTCGAAGTAAAGAGTACCACTTGTTTTAATGCGTCACATCGTAGTAATAAGTGGATAAAATGAATGAGGATGTTAATACGATTTGCCTAGTATATTTATTATAAATTGTTTGGCAACTATATTTGATGTAGATTATAGTATAAATTAAATTTACATTTTTTTGCGCAACTTAATTCACTGATAAAACTTGAAAGTAAAGATTTACTGTAGCGCTGCTTTTTGCCAACTAGTCATCCCTGTGAGTCAGTCTTATTATTTTCTTTGGAGTCGGCTGTAGTTCACCTCGTTGACGGGTAAGACTTGTTGAGCATTTGAATGCTCAGGGCTTAGCTTTTTTGTTGTTTTTGTTGCACATATGTTTCTCTCTTCTTTTACAATTTCAATGGAAGACCTATTCACCGCATTGTGTTGTTGGTGTGTGCTGTTAAAAAGTGCATCGTATGGGCTCGATGCATTCTTTGCTTAGACTTTAAAATTCTCTGTTAGTTTATTTTAGGTTGTCGCTTCCGTGCTTTTAAAAATCTTTGTTTTATAAATTTAATCAATAATTTGTGTTATATTTTATCGTGCTAAGTTGTACTGTTGATCTTTGCTTCGTCGAGTGATACCCCATAAAATTCTGAAGGTCAATGGATAGTATGTTTTGAAGGGTGGTCTGTCAAATAGATACTTATAATTACATAGCTAAAACATTTAAACAGCCATTTCTAGCCCATAGGCTGTTTAAACGAGGGGCCCGTTAGAATTTTAGGTTTACCATAATGATTTACATGTTGACGGCGACGAACGTACACATGTTCTATCATTTTCCGGCGGGCGAATAGATGGTCCGAGCACCATGCGATAGTTGATGCCAACCTGCACGCATGAGGACTAGCAGCAGCAGGCAGTTCTACCTACACGCATGAGCATCAGCAAGGCAGATCGACCTGCACGCACGAGCTTTCTTCGTTCAGCCTCGCTACTCCATCGACTGGCAGCGAATCAACCTGCCGGCAATGAAGGAGCTTTTGGGGAATGGGAGCAGATATGAGCACCGAAGAAGCTCGATCTGGTGCTGCAGGAGAATCACCTCGCGCGGCAAATCTCCACGTGGGGTGTTTTTCGATGGATAGGTCGGACCAAGGGATAACCAAATCTGAGTATTCAATTGGGTGATTTAGGGGATAGCTACATTTAGATATCTCATATAGGTATCTGTTAAATTGATTTTTTTTCTTTTAATGCTTAAATTAATGTTTAGATATTTATTTTAAGTCAATGTTAGAGCTGCTCTTAGTGTGCGTAAGTGTCGCATGTTACCATTTAAAAACAAATAGTGAAGTAGTACCTTTTATGCAAGAAAAAAAATTACACATTGCAACCAGTGAAAATTTCGCCTGAAATTCACTAAATTTTGATGATTTTAGGTCTTACCGGTGGTGAGCGGTATTTGGAGTTACCAGTGAATACCAACCAAATTGACATTTGACGATAAATTTTGAGACAATTTTAGTCCGAATTTCGGCGATTTTCGTTTTATCGATCCAGAATGGATTCAGAAAGACAGGAAAGGCCAGTTTTGAGCCCAGACCCGGTGTAAATTACAGGCCTGAAATATTTAAGAGGCCGAGTTCGAAAAGGCTGCTTGGATGGCCGGTGACGAGCCCACTTACTTTACGACCGGTCTGGGCCTGTTCCGTCGTGTAAACAAGTCGTATCAGGAAGACGCTTACTGGGCCGGCCTCTCGTCTCGGCCTGTCCTCTGTGGTATTACTTGTGTAGTGCCTCCGTACCGGTAGAAATTTATTTTTAGTTTTTGTTAACTAACATTTTAATAAATTTTTTTATAAATTTGGTTAAATTAAAAATTTTAGTATTTATACTTTTAAATTCATAAAAAATATTTTATAATTTATATGATTTATATATATAATTTATATTATGAAAATTAATTAAATTTATCAAAATCATTAGTTAAAGTTGTACTTAATAAGTTTTTATTGAGATGGAGGGAGTAGATCTACTGTACTTTTTTTATTCTTAAAAATTGTTGTCGTTGAATTTAAATATCAACTTTGAATAATCATTTTATTAAAAATTAATTTAAAATTAAAAATTTATACGTTGTAATTCAATCACCTTTAACAATAAAATAAATTATAATAAAATATATAAAATTTATCATATTTTTTAAATAAAATAAATAGTCAAATTTAATATTTGGAGCGAACAATTTGGAAACGGAGTGAATAGATCATAAATTCATAATCATGCATTCCAGTCGTCACAGACGACGTCAGCAAGCTCCATTTTCGGACATAAAAAAAGGTTGCACGGCCAAGGAAGGTGACAGCGCGGTCACCTCACCGTCAATTATTGGAGGCCGTCGGCCCCGTACCCCTCCGGCGAGCCGCCAGTCCCACCGCTACGCTGACCACCTCTCACCCTCGTCCTTTATAAACCACCCGCATCATCAGCTTCTGCCGCTCAGATCACCACCGTCTGCTAGCAAGTGCAGCACCGACGACGGATGCTACCAGCTTCCCTCCCGCCATCCCAGCCTCGAGAACTTCTCATCCGTCCAGTCGCACCACATCCTAACCCACCGACAGCAAGCAAACGAGAATGGAGAACGGCATCGGCGATGGGAACCTGCCGCACGTGGCGATGCTGGCGACGCCGGGGATGGGCCACCTGATCCCGCTAGCGGAGCTAGCAAAGCGCCTGACCTCACCGCGGTACGGCGCGACGGTAACTCTCATCACGTTCGCGTCGACTTCCTCAACCACGCAGCGCGCGCTGCTGGCCTCCCTCCCGCCGTCGATCTCCTGGCGCTCGCTCCCGCCCATCGACCTGTCCGACCTCCCGCGCGACGCGGCCATCGAGACGCTGATGTCGGAGGAGTGCTCGCGCGCGGTGCCCGCGCTGACGTCCCTGCTCCTCGACCTGACCCGGACCACCGGGCGGCGACTCGTCGCGTTCGTGACGGACCTGTTCGGCGCGGACGCGTTCGACGCGGCGAAGGCCGCGGGCGTGGCCCGGACGTGCATGTTCTTCCCGACGAACCTCCACGTGCTCACGCTCGTGCTCCACCTGCCGGAGCTCGAGGCGTCCGTGGTGCCCGGCGAGTTCCGCGACCTCGCCGAGCCGCTGAGGCTGCCCGGGTGCGTGCCCATCCCCGGGGTCGACGTGCTCATGCCGCTCCAGGAGAGGGCCAACCCCGCGTACCGATGGATTCGGCACCACGGCGAGAAGTGCCGCGACGCGGACGCCATCCTCGTCAACACCTTCGACGCCGTCGAGCCGGGGGTCGCGAGGATCCTCCGCGAGCCGGAGCCCGGGAGTCACCGCCGGTTCCCCGTCGTGTACCCGGTCGGCCCCCTCATACAGAGCAGCAGCGACGACGACGACGACGACGACAAAGAGTCGAAGCCGCGCGCGGCGTGCCTGGAGTGGCTGGACAGGCAGCCGGACGGCTCGGTGCTCTTCGTGTCGTTCGGGTCCGGGGGCTCGCTCCCGGCGAAACACATGCGCGAGCTCGCGCTCGGGCTGGAGCTCAGCGGGCAGCGGTTCCTGTGGGTGGCGCGGAGCCCGGCCGCGAGCGGTTCCGGCGCGGTAAACGCCAACTACTACGACGCGGAGAGCAAGACGGACCCGCTCGCGTACCTGCCCGACGGCTTCCTCGCGCGCACCAAAGACACGGCCCTAATCGTGCCATCGTGGGCACCGCAGGCCGCGGTGCTGGCGCACCGCGCGGTCGGCGGGTTCCTCACGCACTGCGGCTGGAACTCGGTGCTGGAGAGCCTGGCGCGCGGCGTGCCGATGGTCGCCTGGCCGCTCTACGCCGAGCAGCGCCAGAACGCGGCCGTGCTCGCCGACGCCAGCGTCGGCGCCGCCATCCGCGTGCCCGAGGACGGGAAGCGTAGGGACGTGATCGCCGAGGTGGTGAAAGAGTTGATGGAGGGGGAAGGGCGCGGCGCCGCGGTGCGCGCCAAGGTCGCCGAGTTACAGAAGGCCGCCGCGGATGGGTTACGCGAGGGTGGCAACGCCGACGCCGCGCTGGCGGAGGTCGTGGAGAAGTGGATGGCGGCAGAGGGCTAGGCCGAAGCCACTGTGCATCTGTACCCTCACGTTATTGCGCGCGGATGCGCACGTACGGGCCTCTTTGGAATACAGGGCAGAATCAATCTACGAATGAAAAAATCATAGGAATTGAGGTGATGTGTTTCATTATTTTAAAGAAATTTTCAAGAGGTTGGACCTCTTGCTAATATTTCTTTGAAATTGAACTAAAAGATAGCAATCCTATAGAATTTTTTCTTTGCCTTTTCTATGATCCAAAGGGAGTGTGCAGAAAAAATTCTATAGAAATAAAATCCTTCAAAATTACTACATAATTCCTCCGTTCCAAAGGACCCCTACATGTATTTCTTTGTTTGCCGCGTACTACGAATAAGGAATGGATAGTGTAGTACTATGTTTGGCATTTGTTGTAATTTACTTCAATTTAAATTCAAACGTCATCGCAGAGAAACAGAACTTCGTCACCCGAAGATGGAATGTGATGCTTCCTCACCCGAGGATCCAAATCAAGCGAGAAAAACATTTTTTAAGAAAATGCGGGTAGTGTTCCGTTGTTCTTGCATGCACCAGTTGCAGTTTCAAAGCCGTTTGCCCGAATCTGAATTATCTTATCGGCGATTTGAATCTGTTTACATCGCGAGCGGACCAGGCTGATCTTTTGCAGACGTTGGCCGTTCGGTTGGCTGCAGCTGCGTGGGGCCTGGCTCGCGACGTCCAACCACACGTGTACGCGCTTTGGAGAAACGAATGAGTTGTGTTTCTCTAAAGCCAGGCTTATGTGAGTTTGATTAATGATGGTATTAGTTAATAATTAATTTATTTTAAAAGCATATTAGTTAATATTAAAGTGGATTAAAATCCATAAATACGAACTAGACTGAGCTATATGAACAACCAATCATCCTTAAGGCCTGTTTGAATCATTCAGTTTATGGACTTTTGGATTTTAAAATCTGAATTCTAAGATTCTAAAATCTTTACCGTTTGGTTTATGAGATTTTAGTTAGATTTTTTTTATTTTATAATTTAAGTTTCAAAAATTTAAAATTTCAGTTGTTTGGATTACGTGATGTTATCATTTTAAATATATTAGTTTGCATTATAATATAAAATTTTGAATAATATTTAAATTCATATAATTTTATAATATTTTAAAAATTCATCTATTTAGAAAACTATCGAATTCTTTTTATTCTGGTTTTTAAAATCAACCGGATTCAAACGGCACAGTACGTCCATTCTCGAGCTACACCAGCTGCAGCGTCCGTGACCCGTGAAGAAGACGACGACGAGGCGGCAGGCGAGCCTGGCACAGGCACAAAAGGTATACGGCCGGAAAGTCCATGGGTGCAGGAAGCTTCAGGCTTCAGCGCGCGGGGCATACTGCCGCACGTGGAGTCTCTCTGTGGCTACGGTTGGCGCTGAAGCTTCGGTGAATTACTGGAGTACGAAGTACTACCTCTCTTTTATAAAAAAAAAATTTATTTCTGATGGTTGAGTGTGTATTTTTTTTTCTATTTGACTAAGAATTTATATAAATTTAATGAAAAATAATAACATAAAACTTATATTTTTAAATTTATCATAAAAAATATTTTCATAATATATAATTTATGTGTTCATAAAGATTATCAAGTTTTTAAAAATCATTGATCAAAGAAAAAACAAATCACAGTCAAATAAATTTAGAAATAGATTTTTTTTTTGAACGGAGGAGTACTGTACTACGGTTGTGTAAGGAAGAGAGCTTCTAGAATCTCTCAGCCCCAGCCAATTTCGATGGTTAACACTATGCGTGGTTGGATGGAAGGGCTTCTAGAAGCCCTCAACCCGGCCATTAGAGGAATAAAATAAAAGAACTCCAGACAGTGGGGATAGTTAACTCCAACTTGATGCCTCCTTTGAAATTTCAACTACGTTTTTCTTGTAAAATTTCTTTCTATACGATTTCTATGAAATTCATGTATTTCAAAGGAGCCTCAAGCTTCGAGCAGGAGCAATTTCTTCATTGCATTCATGCAATGGTTTTCAAGCCGGCGCAGAACAGAGACGGAGGAGCGATAAGGGCCCTGTTTGAGTCATAGAATTTAGATTTTAGATTTTTAGATTGTAAAATCTGGATTTTAAAATTTTAAAATTTCTACCGTTTGGTTCATAAGATTTTAGTTAGATTTTTGAATTCTAAGAATCCGACTGGATTCAAACGGGACCAAAAACTCCATGCCGCGTGGTTGGATGGCAGGCATCTTTCTCGCTGACACCCCCCTTACCCTCATCAATTGACCGATGAAGTGACGATAAAACGGATCATGCTTGTCCCTGTCTTCTGCTCTCTTTGAATTGTTCGTGTCTTCTTTTAAAAATGATATTTGTTCCTGTCAAATTCCCTTTTCTAGAGAAAGTGGGGAGGAGAAAGCGACGCTAAACCACGCTTTACTATCAGCGCCACTCACCGTCAACTGCTAAAAAGCACTTAAATGCATCCAATTGGAGTGAAATTTTTTATCAGTTGCTGTCAGGCACCATATGTTAGTATGTGCTCTCTCCATCCTAAAAAAATTATTGTCACAGTTAGTTTAAATTGTTGCGGTGCTGGTGGTAATAATTTTAAAGGTAAGGGAGCACTAGGGGTTTAGAGCGAACCATCATCATTTTATAGAACTAGTGCAAAGACAAAATATTAAATTAAAAAATAATATATTAAAATTAAAATTAGAAATTCTTCATTATTCATCACCATAAAAGATTAAAGTTTACATATATTATATCTAAAACTTGATGCGCTTTAGAAATTTCTGAACAAATATAGATATATTTTCTTTACAACTATTATTTTAGTACTTCAATAATTGTTCAGAAATTTAATACTGAGTATATTCGCATCCTGCACATGTATCAATATGTATCATAATCATATGAACATACTTATTTTAATATTATGCATAAAAATATTAAAAAAATACTCACTATAAGGATTTGATTGACTAATATTTTTCTATTCCAACCATATATGAAATTTATAATCAAATAGCGTGTCAGATACGTAGAGAAAAAATTAAAAATTTGGTAAATAAATGTAGGACAACACAAGTGCCATGAAGATTGGAATGCACGCGTCGATTTGTTCATCCTCAAGATTTTGATCCGTTGATATTATAACGATGGTCCGGTTACATCTGATAACAACTTCCACGATACATTGATTTTTGTTGTGATCCAGCGAGGTAACAAAATGCTCGCAATTTTTTTAACAAACAATAGTTTTTGTGAGCCCAAAATCTTAACAACAATTGTTTTTGTGGGCCTATAAAAGAAGAGATTCAGAAGAGGTTAACCGTTAGATTTGTAAAAAGTGTTAAAGAGAGATTTAATCCGTCGAATTTGTAAAAATAAATAACTCTAGGTGTATTTTATTGTGTGTACGTATCGCTTTTGGGACGTTTTGCCGGATAGACCTACTGTGCTTTTTCAAGTAGTAGAGAAAGAGATCCAACTGTCAACTAATCATTGCGAAAATCTCCACTTTCAATTTCACACCCCAGGATGGGGCTGGCCCAGGAAGTACTTCATCTCAGCCCACCAGTCATTCCACTCGTGACTCGTCACACAGCCCACGAGTCAGTCACCAGCCTATACCGGCCCACAGAGCCATCTCTTGCGGGGCCGCCACAGCCGAGGCCCATCCGTATCGCCGAGCCGGTATAATTGCCTCGCCCTCCTCTCCCGATCGATCCCCTCTCCTCTCCCGGCGGCGCCTACCTAGGGTTCAAGCTCCCCTCCCCTCTCCTCCCCCGGTGGCGCGACCCAGCTCGTCCCACTCAGGCCGAGAGGCGGCGACGAGACTCGAAGTAATTCCTCATCCGTTGTAGTTCCCACGATTTTTGTCGCCCTGCCGTTTAGCTTATCGGGGTAGGCCAGGCGTCTGTGTCTGTTCCTCGAGGAGAGCACGGTGCCGCCGCTGAGCTGCGTAAGGTTGTTGTCTGGGGCTTCGGTTTCGTTTTGCCGTCCATGGAACCGTTGCTTGGACGGACGGGCAGCTTATATGCAGTTGAAATCTCGCGTATTAACCAGGAGCATTTGATTTCGATGTTTGCTTTGGAACTGTGAACTTGTTTGGAAGGTTTATACTGCGGATCTGGTTCTTGTCGGTCTGTCCTTTTACTGCTACGTAAATGTAGAGACTTTCGTAGACTTGGCGCATTACCTGTGAACTTGTTTGGAAGTATTTAGTTTGTGAACTTCTGCGGTGCAAAACATCATAATTCATAGTCTGGTGGGTCACTATAGCAGTTTAGTGTTGAGATTTTTATGCGTTTGATACTTCAGTCTGCTTTATCTGTGATAATTGTCCTCGTTTGCCCCTCCCTGCCATGCTATACTTGTATGCACATGGCCACTGTTTCCCAATATGTTTAATTTTTATTTGCATCAATGTAATCCTTTTTAGCTTGTAATGTGTCGTTGTCTGACAAACTTGTTGTACTGTAGGTTAAGCAAGGATGGTGAGGGTCAGCGTCCTTAACGATGCATTGAAGAGCATGTACAACGCAGAGAAGCGGGGGAAGAGACAGGTCATGATCCGCCCCTCATCAAAAGTGATCATCAAGTTCCTTATTGTCATGCAGCGCCACGGTTAGCTTCCATTCATTTGCAAATCTTTTTGCACTACTACCTAGTGTGGATTAGTGATTGTTGATTTTTATGATAGGCTACATTGGCGAGTTTGAGTATGTTGATGACCACAGAGCTGGTAAGATTGTGGTCGAATTGAACGGCAGGCTCAACAAGTGTGGGGTGATCAGCCCTCGCTTCGATGTCGGCGTGAAGGAGATTGAGGGCTGGACTGCCAGGCTGCTTCCATCCCGTCAGGTCTGTATCCTCACCATTCTAATGTTTTCACGACAGAAACATGTTTGGAACTCTCCATGCTGCAGTTGCCAATTAGGTCCTATAATTTATTATATATTTTTTGTTGTCTGATTGTTCAGTTTGGGTACATCGTCCTGACTACCTCTGCTGGCATCATGGACCATGAGGAAGCTCGCAGGAAGAACGTCGGTGGCAAAGTACTGGGCTTCTTTTACTGAATGGAAGTTTTGTGAAAGGAATTTGAATTGCTGTAGTAGGCCATTTATCTCATGTGTTGGATCCTGTCCACTCCGTGTTAATTACCGGATGCGTTTTGAGGGGTCTTGAGCCTTTTTGATAGTTGTGAATTATGCTTTTGCGACGTTGAATGCTGTTATTTGCTACTAGGCGGATCTTTCTTTCATCTATTGGCTAAATTCCGTGGCAGCAAGCGTATCATGGTCGCAGGAGTCATGATGGTTGAAGATTGTAACGTGTGCTTGATGTTTCTGAGATTTTGAAGACCTGATAATTGAATATGCTGAACATCAGGCAAAATATCTATATGCTTCGCATCTGAGAAAAGTAAAAACCTGAATTCGTATCTGAAGCCTTGCTGATGTTATGTGGGAGTTTCACCTGTAAATCCATCACCTCTGTCTAATGCACAATACCAAATTATGCGAAACTAAAATTCTCCCAGCTATATTTGGATCAATGTAGAGTCCTAACACTGTTTTGTGGGAAATGCAGTCATAAATGTTGGAAGAGACGTACTCCATCCGTGGTCAAATATTACCATTTTTAGTTTTGATCAAATTCAGACTCATTTAACTTTAGCCATTATAATAAAAAAATTATGATGCTTAATACTAGATTTACCATGAACTATAGTTTCATAATACTAGATGGCATGTGTTATAATGGTTTGGATAGTCAAACTTTATACTAGATGGCATGTGTTGGTCTGTCTAGTACCTTTGCAGCTCCGAACGAAAAGGCTATCCAAGCCAATTTTTATCTTAGACAAAGTTACTAGACAGATCAACACATGCCATTTTCAAGCCTTTGTTTTTTTTATATTTGTCTACAGGACACCGGATTTGAAAATTCTTGTCTGTAGAACACTGCCTAGTATCCTATTGACAAAAAAAATGTCCTACAGATCAAGATTTTTAAACCGGGTGTCCTATAAGATAAATTTCCTTTTTTTATAGTAGGAATAAGCGACCAGACACAACATAAACAAAGCATCAGATTTTCGGTGACCAAAATTGGATTAAAAAGCAGTTCTGACCTCAATCTAACATTTGCTGGATGGAACATAAACTGCCTAATGTTTCTACTACAAGCTCTTTTCGATATAGACTGTACTTCCTGTTCCATTCGAATCATACTCCGCAGATCCTTGTGCCATTTGAACTACAACCTACAAGACTGTACCTAAGAGCTACTAACAAGCACTGTTTCTCTTTTGCTATCGAGGACAGGTATCTCAGACCTCTTCGCCATTTGGGTCACTTGAGCTCACCTCAAGGGTTGCAACCGAGCTGTCAGAATTCGGATTCACTTTTGGGTCACTTGAGCTCGCCTCAGGGGTTCGATCAAGATGTGAGAATCCGGATCAATCTGCAAGCTCTTCATTTCTGTATCTAGGTCACTCACGCTTTCAGTCACGTTGATTGGTGCATCAGACGATGCTGTGTCATTTACCGTGGCATGAACCTCACTGCAACAATAAAAAAAAAAACTTCCAAAGCTCACCAGGTGATAAAATGATACTAGTACAAAAGGGCATTTAGTGAAAGGGGATTTTCCTATTTGATATACGGGAGTTTTGCAATTAATATAGGAAACAGCTAGGTATATATGAAACCAGCAGCACGTTTGTGGCAGAATCTGATGTTCTCTGATGATGTACCAAATTAGTGAGCGCGTGTTTAACTGCGATTTATGTGGCTTTGGAAGGTCAAATTTAACTGTGAAGAACCATTTTGCAAACATATTATGAAGAACAGTAAAAATAGACAGTAGCATCAGAGATAAAAATAATGTTCCCTGATTTTTCATTTGCTAAAAATCTGAAAAAGAAAAGAGAGTAATATTTCAGTTCAGCTCATCTGTTAGATATCAGACACAGCCTGGTGAACCTTGCTTCTAAGAATTTAAACTTAGCTACATGTGGATATTTCCAATTTCTCATTTTCTTTAATCGTGGGTTTAATTATTTATAATGATGCTGAATGATTAGAATACACAATTTTGAATCAGTTCCACCGTCAAAAATTTTATATGCTGACATAAGCAGAGGAGTCCATATTACGATAGCAAAATGAAAATCGGTTTAAAGTTAACTGCAATGTGTCCAAACAAGGTACAATTGAATATATATGAATATAATGCCGAATTCAAACTTTTCCATTTATTTAACTTGGGGATCTGAACAGTATTCCATCTTTATAAATGCTGCAACAAGCAAAGTGGATTTGTTTCAAACAGTGGGAATGCTTTGTAATACAGAAAATAGACCATTAAGCTATGAATAGGCACCATAAGACAAGAAAAAGATGTGTCCGAAACACCCCATTAAACACTGATATTATCCTGTTGTTTACTCCACCCAGTGCAAAATCTGAATGATAACATTGTTTGTTCATGTAAAAGTAGTGGCATTGTCAAAATAATAGACATATAAACAAAATATAACAATTAAAACTGGATAAGGATAGGCATTGAGGTGACCTTACAAGGCAGCTAGGAAGTAATTAAACAGAATAAAAACAGAACACTGTTACCTTTCTTCATGACTCTCAGTGACCTTCAGGGCCTTATCTGTGCTATCCTTAGTGAATACTGCATCAATATCAGCAGTACTGATAAACTTAGTAGCTGCTCTCTGATCTTCGGAAATGAATTTCTTCATTTCTTTCTGCAGAGATGGTTACCAGTACCACAATATCAGCAAACAGCTTACAACGGAACATTAACAAGCAGATGCATTGATAACGAACCCATAGGAATGGTCTTGCAAGTGACAGGATGAATGCTCTATAATTCAGGACAGAAGTTTTGAGAAAGTCCCGCCATAAGTCATTGATTTCAGGAACAGCCTCAGCAAACTACAATGCAATAACACCAGTCTCGGTTACAACTACCAAAGCAATAACGCATCAATTGAAAGTAATGCCGGATAGAGAAATAATCAAACCTCAGTAGCAGATTTATCAGCAGGCAGAGTCTTCATTTTCTCCTTAATGCTCTCAAGAAGCGTAATTCCCTTCTGGCGCTTAAATTCTAGAACCTTTGGAAGTGGCCTTGCTGCAAGTCCAGCATAAGGTGCATAAAACAACCATTTGAATGATTCGCTCCTCCTGTCAAACGTGACCACATCTTTCTGGTCTGAATCTTGAGAAAGAGATACCCCATCCAGAGAACCATCACGCTCCAATACTTTCTCGCTGAACTTTGGATCCACAACTGACTGCAGCCGCGGCAAGACTACCCTCGGGTGCTTGCTGCACATGTGTGCCAATAGCGATCCCGGGTCCAAAAACTTCTTCCTATTACAAATGGGGCAAATCCAGAACCACCAAGACCCTTTCTCCTTCACAAAGCTCTGCACATCAGACATGGTGATGGAAGACGACCAATCAATCTTGCTGTATTCATCCTGTAGCGCATCGAGCCTCACGGTCAGGAAGGCCTCCTGCCTCTCTCTGCTCATGGACCTCCAGTAATCGTTGGCCAGCTTCTTGATCCTTTCGAGCACCTCGTGAAACTCGGAGGCCAGCGACAACAGCCTCGCGTCGCGGTCCTCCCCGCTGACGGATCCAGGCGGAATGCAATCCTGCTGCGGGTCATCGGGCTCCTTCAAGGCGAGAGCACGGCGGCACACGTTCTCGGCGGCGTCGTAATCGCCCAGGACGAAGAGAAGCCTCGCGTGGAAGGAGGCGATCACGAGGGACATGGGGAAGATCTGCGCCGCGCGCTCGGCCATGGTCACGATCCGGCGCAGGAACGCCCTCCTGTCAATGGACGCATCGAGGCCGCGCACGAACTCCAGGTCCATGTAGGCTTTGAGGTACTGCGCGCGCGCCACGTTCGGGAAGCCCTCGGCGAGGCGCTTCCCCTGCATGCGCCCCTCCGCGGCGCCGTACTGCCTGGCGGTTTCCAGCACGCCCTTGACCGCGAGTGGGACGAGCTCCTCGACCATCATGCGCGAGCACGTCACGCGGGCGCGCTCCCTGGCATCCTTCACCCTCTCGGCAGCGGTGGTCGCCCCCTCCTCCTCGTACATGCTGTAGGCGGCGTTGTTCTCGGCCGGGTCGGAGGGGCAGAGGAGGCGCTGCGCGCGGAGGAACTCGGTCTTCGCGAGGTTGTACATCTTAGACGCGCGGAACACGTCCCCGAGCTCGCCGGCGACGTCGATGCAGTCGGGGGCGAGGCGGCGGGCCGTCATGAGCGCGTCGCGGGCGGCGCTCAGGTGCTCGCGCAAGGCCAGCTTCTTGGCCTCCTGGCTGTCGTTCCCGTCGTCGACGTCGACGGCGGCCGCGTAGTGCAGGTCCCCGACGAGGCGGTGCGCGATTGCGGACTCCGGGTGCGCGGCAGCGAGCGCATCCGCGCGGGCGAGCGCCTCGTCACTTTTGCCATCGTCGTCCAGCTGCAGAATCTCCCTGGCGGCCGCGCGGATGTCGGCGTCGGCGCCACCCATCGGACCGGGGCGCGCGCGCAAGGTGTTTGAGGAAACGCCGCGGCGCCGGTGGGACGTGACGCCGGTCGGCGGAGCGGTTTGGGTTTGCGAGGAGGCGTGTGGGGGAAGAGAAGGGGTGAGGCCGAGGGGTTATTTATAGTGACGTCGTGGACCCAGGCCGGCGGTGGCGGCCGCGGCGATGCCTTCTCGTGGTCCCGAGATTCGTGGTGGATGATGATGGAAGTGGAAGGACGAATGCCTGGGCTGGGCCCGGCAGGAAGTTTGGTGTGATTCTCTTAGGCCCGTATGTAAGTTACTACCGTAGTAGAGTGCAAACCTTCTCACTTTGACTTGTCACTATTTCATACTTGTGTCATTTTAATTTTGAATTTACTCCGAATCGGTCGACCGAAATCACATCATTCATAACTATATGATGTGCAAATGTTTTACTCTGAACCATTTGTCATCAATAACTCATCATAATGTAGACCCAGAAGAATCACTAGTTTAAATAGCGTTTATTTCGACCATATTATGCACATATACATATTCCTAGTGTATTTACAAGCCGGTCACTCCATGCTGTAATTCATGCGACTCGAGTGAAGTACCTTGAGACCTCATCATAGCTCGGATTCTCGAGAGCCAAATTATTGAGATGTGCTCTAGAGCCCAAAATCCTCCAAGGTTTGGACAAAAGGGGCCTAAAAGAAAACACCTCCGACGCTTTCAAAGAAAAGGATTTGGGGTCGGAGACTCTTGTGTTGATATCTATGGAGCAAGCTCTCCCATGTATCTGCAAACTGTAAATATAACAAAAAAAAATCATAAGAGGAAATAGCATGTTTTTGAGAGACCAGGAAGTGGAGAATAAAAGCTGAAAGACAGATAGAGAACTCATGCCTCGACTGTCTTGCTTCCATATATAACCCATTTCTCCTCTTGTCAAGCAAAGCAGAGGTGTTCATCCTCGACACAACATACCTGATGACAAAGTAAGATTGTCCAATCATAAAAACTGGTCATGTGTGATTCAAGTGCACAGCTCCACAACGAAAACGATAACAATGCAGATGGGAGAATTCATAAACATCTGAGTGAAGAACAAAAATAAAAGCATGAGAAAGCTGTCTCAGTACATACGGCAGTAGCCAGAGTATAATCTTTTTCATGCATGACGTCGTAAAGTACATCAAACTGCAATGGAGTATCGATGCCTATCAGTAGTTCAGACATGTTCATTTGGATTTCCCTGTCAACTGGCCAGCGAAAAACTGCAACAATGGCACAATAGAAAAAGATAGTTTTCGTATAATATTTATTTATTAATAATTGTGGTATTGCAACTACATGTGGAGTACCATCCCAGTGATTCAATAGTACCTGCTGGAAACATATTAACATAAAATCACTTGTACTGACCAGTAGCAAATATAGGAGGGGCAGATCGAAGAGAGCGCTCAATATTGTTCTCACATTGACAGATGTCATAATGAAACCGCGTGTCCCCATCTCTCATGAGCTGACGAAGTGATTTCACCTGAACCAGGAATGCATGCGCTTTAATATTGAAAGAAACATGCCGCTCGAATATTCTCTGCATCAAGACAGATTTGCAGTTTACCTCGTTTGTCTGAATTGCACCAATATCAATGCTGTGGAATAAAGTAGTATACTCCTTTTTTTCACAGGATTCTTTCAGACAGTTGCATTTCTTTTGCTCTCTAATGGGCAAACCAAAAACATTATGTGGTAGACATACAAAATCAAAAATTCATCCTCGGTACTCCAAAAGAGCAGAGTGAGAAGGCAAAGACTTATTTGAGTCATGCAGCATTTCAAAGATTGTCGATATAACTTCTGATGCAATGTTCATGCCTGCCTAAAATAAAAATAAAAAACAATTAGACTGTTAGCTACAATACGAGGATTTAACGGGCCAAATAAAGTTTCTATTTATACTACATGGCCATATCATCTTCCAGTGACATGTTTAGAAGCTTATGACCCAATGGTGAATGATCTATTCTTATGGAGAGGGTCAACTCAAGATAATACCAGAAAATACTAAAATGTGAAAAGAACAAACCTTTCTACAAATATTGCGCTCGTTTAAAATATCATTGAAAGCAGTTCTCACATCACACGGAATATTTACTCCGCGGTCTTCTTCATTGTCCCAGGCATTAAATATTTTGTGCAAAAGACAGATGACACAGTGGACATCAAGTGTTGAATGAGGCAGTACACGTGGCACAGCCAGGAACCTGTCGTGGAATTGCCTCAAGTGCCACAATGCCTACAAAAAACTAGGGAGCTTACATAAATGAAGAAACATCTAGATATGGAAACTTAGAAGAAGAATAAGATGATTTGGTTACCCGGAGAATCACATTCAAAATGTGTGGTTCCTCAGAATCAACGTGAGTTATAGAACCTATTCCACTGTCGATGGAAGCACTTTCAGTTTCCAAGGTAGATAAATTTGAACTATCTGCTTACATGTTCTTGGTCAGAATAAGTGAATTTAGTTGGTTACGAATAAAATAACTGAATCATATAAACCATCATAGATGTCATTTTGACTAAACAAGGTGAATATTTCTTTGCGGCCATCAGATGAACGATGACATATTTTGTATATTTAGAAAACATGTGGCAGAATGTGCAGATGATGAGCAACACCATAATGATTCTTTACATCTTGTTTCTTGGCATCTGCGGTGCATTTGGTGCTGAAATTATATGGGTTATACTTAAGTTCATGTGTTCCAGTTTTGAAACATGCAACATGTGGAATTTGCTAACGGGGACGCGGGAACCCTGGACAAAAATAGGCAGAGGCACTTAAACGCTATCGCACAACTAATACAGTGCTAGTCAGAAGTATTTTTCTCCTGATGTTTTGAATCTCATAGGCATAAGGTCATCCGAAATAATTAAAGAAAAATAAGACAAAAAATGCTTACCTGATAGTGAGAGCGAGGAGTTTTCAGATTCCTCTGTCCCAAGAATATCATATTGCACATATGAATCAGTGCCAGGAATTTTGTCATTGTAGAAAGATTCATCAAGCAGGACATCTGAACCATATCCATTCCCAGAAGCATCTTTATCGTCCCAACCATTCAAGTCTTCTCCAGGAAAATTATTATTCAACTTGTCCTACAAAGAATGAATACAAGCATGCAAGCAATTAAAATGGTAAAAGGCATATTATAGTAATAAAAAGAATGAAATGCACTTTGAATCCTTAAACTATTTGGGTATGGTCATGTAGGGTCCCTGAACTTTAAAATGACTATCTAGGTCCGTAAACAATTAGGGTATGGTCATATAGATCATAAACTTTTAAAGTCACTGAACAAATTAAAAGGTGTTTATCTAGGTCTGTACTCTTTTGTCAGTGGGAAAAATCTGATATGGCCATGTCAAGATGGACGGTAAGTCGCAATGTGTAGATCCACCTCCTCTGCGAGCTCGCGCTGGCCGGATCCACTCGCACTGGCTGCCTCCGCGCGAGCTCGCACCGGCAGCTAGATCCACTCATGCGGACCAGCTCACTCATACCACCTCAGCCCTCACTACCTCTATTGGCTGCATGGCTCCACCTCACCGACAAGTGTCCTATTGCGCAAGCAAATAGCAGGTGCAGGTAACGTTTCATGCCTATGACAGGTATCAGATACGGTCACGAAATTCAGCTCGTAGATATGGGTAGACAAAAGCACCATGCACAGGTAATTTACGCATTGCCATCTTTAACGGTGAGTAAGCCGGCGGGCATTGGCACCAACAAATTATTGTGCTACATGACACCATCCACGCTGGCATGGCCACGTCAGATTTTTCCCGTTGAGAAAGGGAGTATGGACCTGAACATGTACCTCTTAATTAGTTCAGGGACCTAAATGATCATTTTAAGAGTTTAGGACCTAGATGACCATACCCAAATAATTTAAGGACCTAGATGGCCACTTTCAAAGTTAAAGGACCTAGACAACCACACCCAAATAGTTTAGGGACACATGGTGCATTTCAATCTAAAACTAAATTGCAAAGCACCACACTAACACATATATAGGCTCCAATACGAGGCAAAATGATAGCGTGATAATCAAAAGTACAGACAGTAGCAAGCTGTTTCTTCAAATAGTCCCCTTCATTATTAAATAGCAACATCTCAACATCAATTGAATCCTCCTGCAGATTCGATAGGAAAAATCTGAACATTAAAAAACAAGGCACTGAAGAAGAGAGATGCATTGTCTACACACAAATATACTAACAGTGTATCTCATAATTTCTACTCCATTGAAGACATATAACTTTAGCTAATGGTTTTCAGTGAACATATGTTTGAGAGCAAGCAGACTACAGTGATCCATAAATCAAAACAGAAAGGAGCACTAAAATGTAAAGTGAGGGCCTCTGTAATGAAATAACCCTTATGAACCCTTTCCTTTGGAGCACGCTTTGAATTAAATTGCAACAATATATCAGATATTTCATAGATCCTTCTAAGAATTTTGTTTCCGCGATGAACGCACTTCTAAGCACATCCCCCTCACAAGAACCACGTCCGCTTCTAGAAGCAATCTTGTCAGCGTCCAAAGATAATATACTCCCATCTTGAACGAGAGATATGATATCAGAATTACCCTTATTTTTTCCTTTATCAGCAAGATCCCTCAGATATACCCATTCTTTGTACAAAAGTTCACGCAGCTGGTTCAATGGTTCCATGAGTCTCTTAAGTTCCTTCTGATCCAATGAGGTGATACAAGATGGAATGCAATATGGCAATGGTTTCTTGGACTTGCTCCTCGCAAACTTGATCAACTTATCCACAAGGCGAGCAGGAAGAGCCTTCATCGTACAGAAATTTGTAAAGGCCTCCCTTATCTTGTCCAAGTCCTTTCTTCTCTCCTTGTCTTCTTCACCGTTCTCAAATGGCGTCCACCGTGAAGAAAGATAAAATTCGTGGGCATCCAAGGATACTCTTTTAGGCATCAATGGTTGAAAATCTTGTATCTCATGAATATACTCGCCTTCAACGTGCGAGATGAATGAGCCTGAGTCCAAGAAAACCTTGTCGCAGACAGGGCACAGCCAGTACGCCCACGCACCGGTGGCCTTCACAAACTCGACGGCGTCGATGAGATCGTGCACGCTTCCACTCCGACGGCAGTGCACCATCAGGTCGGCGACGCTCACGTTGAGAAGGTTCTGTACCTCGTCGCTGGTCACCGCTCCCCGCGTGGTGGCGTGACGGCGCGATCAGCCTCTTTCCGGAAGGCGGCCGTGGAGTCCTCCCAGTCCGCATTGGTCGGCGGCGCCGCCGCCAGGGCGGGACCTGACGGCCGGGGCGGTTTCTTGCTGCACTTCTTGGTCTTGCGGTCCATGGGAGTGGTCTCGGCGGAGCGGTGTGGCCGCTGGGAACAGGTGAGAGAGGCGTTTGCGGAGATCACCACGTGCGACGGCGGCGGGAGGCGGCGGCGGAGGCGACTACAAGTCACGAGGCATGAGCCGCTGCCAGCACTACTCACTCCGGAAGGGAAGGCAACGGAATCTGGGACCCACTCGTCAGAGTTTTTGGTCTTTGTATCTTGTTAGTTCGTGCTTGGTACGGTGGTGTTGTAACCGTACGTGCACGCACCGACATTTTCACGGCACAATTTGTTTTTGGAAATGGGATTATATGTATCTCCTTTTCATTAAAGCAATACTACTATTTTCACCATATAGAGCCGGGTCCATGTGACCCTGACCTACTTAAAAGGAAGAGATCAAAATTGATCATCAAAGGTAAATGGGTTATAATGGTTTGTCACGGTTCTCTCATCTCTGACCCCTCTTCATCCGACCATAAGGATTGGGGATTAACTGTCAGGCACCGCCTCAATGCCCAACTGCAGGGGTCAAGCACCGCCACCAGCTGACAGGACCATTGTCCCAACTGACAAAAGAAGATTCCGACATGATCGAGCATCGCGGGCAGTGTATATCAGCTGTGGTGATAAAGGGATAGGAACATAAAAGCAATATGGAGATAGTTCATGACGTACTGTGTGGCGCTAAAACAATCTAATGTGGCCGCACGGGATAGGCTAGCTCGATCCTGTCCTTTTACCATCCTTGAGTATTGACGACCTGACATCCATATAGCAATAGTTGTATGCTGAGACAGTTTGAAGATGCTTCGTGTCACATCTGTTGTAGGAGACCGTTTGGTTTCGTCGTGTAACTCTGGTTTGGTTCTATATATAATACCGCACCATAGAGCTCTCAACAACACACCGGAATACGATCGACTTGATACCACACACCTCATTCACCAAAGGCTCTCGCTCACAGGAAACCCTAGCGCTCTTGTAACTCTATATCATCAAAGCTACTGAGGCTAATACAATCACCATTTCTGAACACAGGGTACTAAGCCTCGTGGGTGTCCAAACCAGAATAAATCTTCGAATCTCTCGATAAACTAGGTCACCTCAACGGAAGAGCGGACACCGTCATCTCATCCTTGCTGGTAAAATATACCCGCAAGAGTACATACTTTTTCGATTCGAATAAAATGCATATTTTCAAATATGACCATGAACATATAACTTTGCTTGTTGGTTCTCGAACATTTGTTCATAAAAAATGATTTTAGTTAAGGAGATATATATTAATGATAATAGTTTAAAAATCTTCCATAATTTTTTTGCAAGGGAGATCTACCATAATTCAGTGGCTAAGCTAGAGTTCGATAGAAGTGGTGCCAAGTATAAGAATCGTAGGATAAAACGGATAAATAAATAACTAAAATTACTTAATTAGTGATAATAGCTTGATTTTCCCGGTGCACCCCAGGGATGCTTCATGTATCTCTACTTCTAACCAGGATTGGGAGCCCGTCACACGGAAGTGGAACCAAATCCCAAAGGATGAATAGTAGTAGCCTACGTTTGGAGTGTTTGAGGACAGTTGGATCAAAATCCAGCGGCTCAGACCATTCGCTAGTGCACGAATGAACAGTATAGAACAATAAGATCGTAAATAGTAATTTGCTACAGTATTACAACAGAAAATATTTCTTCTCTCACAAATTACTGTGCCGACAATTATAGTTCTCTGCATTGCTTGGATCTCGCGCGCTGGTTTGCTTTCCATGCCTTGGCTGCATTAATGCTTACTCGCTCTCTTTCAAAAGTTAGGATGATACGAAGGTAATGGAAAATGAAGAGTAAGATTGAGAAATAAATCAAAGGTTAAGATGGTACGAAGTGGATAACTGAATGGTTCAGATCTTTCTTCGACATTTTCCTAACCCAAACTCAGTATCATTTCCATATAGCCAAATCGTCTAGGTTTTTGTTTCTACTAGAGTACCAATCTTGAATTCTGGTTTTACAATCCCCAAGCATAAACAAACAAACAAACTGATCATTTTGCATACACTCAAAAAAAAAAAGGAACAAACGGATAGATTATGTATCCAGATTTCTGCAAGCTAGACTTTTTGATGATTATGGCAGAATCCGTATCAATCTGTTGGAAGAAGCCTTTCACATATTCTTTGTACAATTCAATTTTTTTGCACAATTATACAACATTGTACAATCCGCGAGAATACCCCCAACTCGTCTACAGTCTAGCAGTATGCTCAACTGAATGTACTCCAACTGCTAGCAGTAGCCGTACGTTTAACTCGAGTGCCATGGTTGACTGCCAGCGCCCCAGTCGTCGTTGTCCCGGACCGGCGAGGCGGCGTGGGCCATGCATCGCATGCAGTCGAGCCCGTTGCCTACCAATTCACGAGGATTCATTTTTCTTGCGCATCACATGCCTAATTCTTTGATTTCAAGCTTCATACGAACGACTCTACGTGAATGCTACATTTTACTAAATTTTTTTTTTTTGCGACAGAATATTTTACTAATATGCTATGCATGGATAGAGAGAACTTGCCTTACTTTTCTCACATCAATCAGGATCAGATTTAAAAATTCATGCCCTTGTAAGCATCTTCTTTTGCACCAGGACCAACCAATTAGTTTGTAAACTAAGTTAGGGTTCAGGTCCCACAATGCAAATGGCTTTATAATTATAGTTAACTGCGAAGATTGTAGGGAGCAAAACGATGGGTTGGGACTTGAGCTGTGGATGGAGATGTCCAGCAAAGATAATGTAACATGGAATCATTTAGGAGTAAAAAAAGATCTCAAAAACCAGCGAGGCTCAGCTTCCTACATGCTGCACATACAGCTGTTTTATGAATCAGCAATGATTCTCCAATATACTCAAAATGGAAAACAGGGATTCTACGGCTTAGGAACCATGGTTGTTTTACAACCGAAGAAAAGGAAAACATCCACTACTTACACACCTAAAAAACTACTAGAAATCAGCTAAATAATTGAGGTATCAATATGGTTTGTTTTCATGTTTGCTAACCAAAAGGTCTATTGTGAAATTTTGGTTCTGCTGCTAAGAGTATTGCTAAAGAATAAAGCTTCATGATGGAGGTGCACCCTGCTTTACTTCAAGATCAGATGGTTGCTCCGTCTGCAGGAGGTGATGGAGACCTGCGATAACATGCTGCCTGCTGGATGGAACTCCGGTCTTGGCTAAAGCTCTACCATGCTTGTCCAGAAGCACAAAGCAAGGGACATATCTGATGTCATAATGCAAAAGCTGCAAATAGAAAAAAACAAAATAGCTGTTAGAGTAGTTACAACATCATCCAGTTTCAGAGACTGTTTTTTGTTTGGGAAGTCAAACAGCCAGTTCAAAACTCAAATTCAACTGTAAAACGAAAAATTCCTGAATTATTTTCTTGAGAATAATTGTTATGATTCCTCCAGCTTACATGTGAAAGAACACTTTGAGTTTTGACATAGAAGTTTTGGGCATTATGAATTTATGATCCTTCTATGCAAACATACTCAAAAAAGGGCAGCGGAAAAAGGGTGAATTATAACACTTCTGGATTATGCTACTTTTTTATGTGAAATTTGTTTTCAATCAAGCGTTATAAAATCCGAGATGCCTGTGTTATTTACTTATCTCAGCAAACTAATCCGCAAGAATAAAGTCTAGCTATTTCGTCCACCACCAACACTACAACAACAATAACAAAGCCTTGTAGTTCCAAACAAGTCCGGTTAGGATGAAACCCACAAGAAATAACATAAAAAGTTCAAAGGCAGGGAAAGAAGCAAAATCACAAACAAAGACAAGAAATACTATGTATTACTTTTTACAGACAAGAAAGACTAACCTATTTCCTCCAAATAAAAATATGATAACTTCATATTTACCAATATTTTAAAAAGGAACAGCCAGCGAAGTAGAATTTACTTTTACAGCTAGTACCCGAAGTTTTATAACTTATCTGGTCCAAATTGTATGATAACCTAACTGTATTTTTTTTGACAACCATTGCTTGATAAGCCCGAAATGGAACGCAATATTGTAGTAAAAGAGATTCTTTTTTACCAAAGAACCTTCTTATTTCTAGTTTCTACAAGTTAAAACTCAAATTCGGCACAAAACAATTAGATTCAGACTAATCCAACGGAATCATCGTTGCAAGAGTTCTACTTCGTTGCGATCAAAACCACAAGTCTAACGAATCGGCTGAACGGAGCAATCTGCAGAAAGATAAGGATAGGGGGCCTCACTTCAGGAAGCCACCGGTCGTCCTCGGCATCGGCGAGCACGAAGCTGGCCCAACCATCGGCGCCGTCCTCGATCTCCCGCACGAGCCCCTGCAGCGACGCACACAGGCGGCACCGCGGCGAGTAGAACTCCAGCACCGTCGCGGGCCTCCCGCTCGCGAGCGCCGCCGCCAGGGCCCGCTGCTCTGCGTCTCCACGGTCCTCCTCCACAGAAGCAGCTATGATCTTCCTCCTCCGTCCCCTTAATCCTCCGCCGCTACTGACAGAAGCGGAGGCGGGGAGGTCGCCCGCGATGAGGAGGCCCTGCGCGAGAGTGCGGATGGACTTGAAGAGCCAGGGGATCTCAAGGGCGCCGCAGGGGCTGGGGCTCGGTTGTGGGTTAGGGGTCCATGGCCACTTGAAACAGACAAGCGGAGGAGGCTTCGCGGCGGTTCCCATCTCCGGTGGGAGGTATGGCCGCCGGCCGACGAGAGGGGAGGCGTGAGCCGCACGTGCGAATGCAATTATGTTGCGGAGATTTGTGCTCGGAGTCGCTGCGAATGGGTCTTGGGAGTGGCAGGGGTTGGACCCATTTTTAGTGTGGCAGGAATTGGACGTGGCCCGGTGTGGTTGGGCCGTCCTTTGATTACGACTTCGGACCGGGCTGAATAACCACTCCATTGTATTTGAGCATTAATCTTATTTATTTTTAAAAAATTACATATACGGAGTATTTTGTTATATTAAAGGTATTTAAAGTATAACCTATAATTCATATACTTGACTTAATATTTTAAATAATATGAATGGTCAAATGAAATTAAAAAATAATAAAGACAACAATTTAAGAAAGGGTAATTTATAACCACAAACAACAAACTAACTAGTTTTTATTTGAGGTAATTGCTTCTATGATCCTATTTTGATTTTTAATAGCTAATTTGACATTGTTTTTTTTCAAATTTGCTTATTTGAGCCTGCTTTTCCACCGTGAATAGTCAATTTGACTCTAAATTTTGCTTATTTGACTCTTTTTTCAGCAAATAGGGGTTAAATTGTCTATTTGAAGTAAAAAACAAGATCAAATAAGCAAAGTTAAAAAAAACAGAATTAAATTGGCTATTAGCCTTCAAAAGAAGTAAAAAAGCAAATGCCCCTTTTTATTTCAACGGGTCAACATTGTAATGTTCCATCAGTAAAATCAACCAATGCAATCCAGAAGCAATTGAATTTTCAGAAATAAATAGATGTACACATCAGAGGCGGTGCTTCCCATCGCGAGCGCTATGCTTTGAAGCAGGGGAAGCAACCGCATAGCTTGGAGCCAGAGGCCTCCCGCTCCGGCTCCGGCGCCTGCGCCGGCGTCGGTTCCGGTGCCGGCGCTGGCTGCACCGTCGGGATGTGCGACCCATCCATGCCGCACTCCTGGCACCGCTCGCATTCCTCCTTGAACCGGCAGAACGCGTCCTGGCAATACTCGGCGGCCTGTGCGACGGTCATCCCTTCGACGAGCTTGTCGTTGTCGTAGACGTCCTTGGTGTGGTCGCCGTTCAGGACGGCGCCCAGCTGCACCAGCTCCGCCTGGAAGTCTGAGATCGCCCGGTGCTCCTCCGCCTCCGTCGACCGCAGCCGCACCGGCTCTGGCAGCTTCTCTGCAACGACATCAAACCCAAACAATCATGCCAGGGTTCTTGGACATGCGAGCATCAGAAGATTCGTTGCGGTTGCATGCATGTGCGACGTACCCGGGCAATCGGTTCTCGGCGAGGTGCGCGTCAGCACGGACTCGAACGTGCCGGCCCACGCGTCGCGCTTGGTGAGGAATTCCGGGAGGTTGAAGATCTTCTTCACGGTCGCCGGGATGGACGAGTGCTCATACTGCGACGTCGGCTCCGGCCCGGACGGTGTGTGAACCACCGTCCCCGGCTCGATCCACGGCGAGACGAAGAGCGCGGGGACGCGGACGCCGAGGCGGTCGAAGGCGAAGCTGATGGGCGCGGCGCTGACGATGCCGTCGGGGCTGGGGACGCCGGCGACTGGCGTGGGCACGTGGTCGAAGAACCCGCCGTGCTCGTCGTAGGTGATCACGAGCAGCGTCTCGTGCCACTGCGGCCCCGACCGCAGCGCCTCGTAGACCTCCTTCACGAAGCGCTGCCCGTTCGCCACGTCGTGCGACGGGTGGTCGTCGTTGCCCGGGAAGAGCTTGAGGTCGAAGTAGCGCTGCTCGATGACCACGTAGTTGGGAAGCTTGCCCTCCTTGCAGTGCTTCTTGAAGGTGAGGTCGTATGGGTGGAACTTGCTGATGTACTTGAGCTGCCGCAGGTTCCTGCGTGATGATCATTCCTATATACTAAATTTTGCAGAACAATCTGATAAAAACTCTGATTTGAAAAATCTCTCTGTTCTGAACAGTGTGCTACTAATTGGATTTAGTTTAAATGCATCATGAACTATGTAATGAAGTCTAATAACCAAATTGATCCATAATTCGTGAAAAAATGTCAAGTTTGATCCATAATTCGACCAAAACTGAAATTTCCTCTCTTTTCCTGGAGCTCCGTAGTCTACGTGGATTATGTATTGTTTATTTTCTCGCCCATGTTACCAGCAGATGGGCACTTGTATGATTTCACATACATAATTAGCAAGCATATACCAGAGTATTAGACAGGCATCTGGAAAATGTGTACTCCGTATATAATAATAGTCGAAACAGCTTGTCAAAGTACCTTGTACAATGACAACAATAAATACGAGTATAATCTTCGTATTGACGATCAGGACATCGTCCGAAAATCGGATCGTCCAAAGAATATCCTTGGCTGTGTCCCGTTTGGAATCAAATGCCAGCGCACGGTCACTGCTCGGTCGACCAGTGCGTGAAGGTAACGACCATGTTCCGATTACGATATAACGTTATCAGGAATATGCTTCTTTGGTTTTAAATCTCACTGTTATATTCTAAGCACAACTAGACACGTACTTCTGGAAATTTGTTTGAGTGATTATCTTATTAGGTAATCTCTGTATCCAGTCGCAAAAAAAAAAATACTCTATACAGCAAATCGAGTGGTTTTTCCGGTTTATCAAAAATAATTGTAAAAACCAACAGTTTTAACGGTTTATCAAATGGTTTCCAAATTTTCAATTTTTTTTTTCCAAAAATCAAGTGAATCGAAGATACTGAGCCGGAGCGGTTTGAACAAAAACCACGCGATTTTGAATGTTTTGTGAACCTTGATACTGACGCAGAGAAATTAAATAAAAATCTTCCATCATTTGCTTAAAAGCACTATGCCAAATTAAACAAGAAACGTTAACGTCGTTCTACAGACCTGTGGCCAAATTTCTCTGAGTGTATACGAGCAGTTTCGGATGAACAACTGACGAACATGTCAACGTGACACTGACGCGGAGAAATTAAATTTAACCAGAAGCTTCCCATATTTGCTTAAAACACTTCGCCAAATCAAACAAGAAATGTTAACGTCGTTCTACTACTGACCTGTAGAAGAGGACGGACGGCGGGAACTGGTAGTAGACCCCGAACGATCTTCCGGCGTCGTGGAGCGCGTCGAAGATGGTGCGCTGGGGCAAGCCGGCGCGGAGCATCTCCTTGTCGTTGTTGACGAGGCCCTGCGAGGTCGCCGAGTGCACGAACATCCGGTTGGGCTGCGTGGACGACGGCACGGACGCGAACCAGCGGTCGCAGACGGCGAACTCCTTAACGAGCTCGCGGTACACGGGCACGGCGTCGGGGCGGAACCCGTTCATGACGGCGTGCGAGGTACCGGCGGCCGACTCCTTTTTCGCCTGCTGCGCGAACCCGCTCATCGGCGGCACGGCGACGCCGGGCTTGGTGGCCGGCGCGGTGACGCCCCACGTGTAGGCGTCGCCGTAGACCTGCTCGTAGATGGCCATGAACGAGTGGCCCGGATCGGGGTCCACGTACTCGGAGCCGTCGCCGAAGCGGACGGCCGGGGAGCTCGCGTCGCCGGCCACCTCGTGGTTCAGCTCCGCGCCGGTCACGCCGTCGATCTCCGGGTTCAGGGACTTCATCCAGCCCAGCATGTGGTCGAAGGACCGGTTCTCCTGCACCACCACGACCACCGTCTTGATCTTGTCCGCCATGGTTTGGGGCCGGATCGGTTGGAGCTCCGAGCTCGATCACTGCGGTGGCTAGCTATCTGCCGGGCGGAACGCGAGTCTGGCTGTCTCGGCACTCAGCTTGGGTTGGGACTTGGGACGAGAGACAAGGGCAGCTAATTAACAATCGTGGTGCGAATAAGTCGTATTAGTACTTAATTGTGATTGCATTTCTCGCCGAAGAGTATGAAAAGGATGTTAACTTGCAGAAGCAAGCTTGAGGTGACACGTTAGGTGTAGTAAACGGGAATGTTTTGTTTTTGCGACGGCAAGAATCTTCCAACTTGGCTATATGTTGGGCACCCACACCAAACTTCACAACCGAACGATAGGGGTTCCATTCGACTTAGTAAATTTTAATAGAAGATATAAATCTGAACGGTTTTATACGAGTAGTTTGAGCCTTCTAACACCAGCCTTCTAACATTCATATAACTTACTTATATGAATGTCCACACCTGCAACATGTCTCCCCAAGGCGTCCGGGATGGTTGATTCTACCTTACATTTTTTGGATTCCTCTATATCTACTCATTGGACTTGAACACAATGGTCTGTTGTTGATTTTTAACGTAATTTTTTACTATTTATTTTATTTAAAAATATTAAAATATGTAAAATTATTATCTATATTTCAAATAAAATTAAATAATAAACTGTAACAAAATATATAATATTTATCATACTTTTAAATAAGACAAACAATTAAAGAATGGGCGTGTTCGAATCAGCTTTTGGAGGCTGCTGCTGCCGGCTGGATACATTTGCGCTTGTACCCACCAGTTCTTCTGCAGCTGCAGCCCGCTACGGCTGCACAACCAGCAGATCCGAACGGGCCCAGTGTTACTTAAAGGTCAATATTATAAATCTAGTCAACTTAAAATATGTAAATTATATAGTAAATGTCAAAAAAAGTTAGAGAAATGTTTTTATGGAGTCGTATGGGGGAGGGTTCCCCACCTAGGCTTTACATTTGAATGTGGCCCAAAAAAATTGGCCCAAAGAGTCATTACAAAGTTTGAAACAGACTTAAGATGGTAAGCTATCCAATTATTGGTCACTTTCAGGGTTTTTTATTTCGTTTGAACCGCTAAAATTGGTTGGGACCGGTTTGACGGAAACCGCAAAAATAGTTTAAAAACCGCTCCATCGCAAAATCAGAATTTGAACGAAGTGCTACAGTAAATCGATTGGTTTACCTCTCGATTTTACCAATTTATCGATCAGTTTTTTATATTTTAAAATTTTTCAAATTTTAATTTTTTAATTTTCAAATTATCTTAAATCTTTAAAACAAAAATTGATTATCCGGATCGGTTTCATCAAAAACTGCGAAAACCGACAGTTTTGAACAGTTTTTGTAAACCCTCGTCACTTCTTCCACGGGGTAGCCACAAACAATCCATGCTTCCTCAATCAAGTCAGAGCTTGACGATGACAGATGCGTGCCATTTTGATACACTGCCAATTCTAGCTTCCACGCAGCTCCGAAAGATCTGCATTGCGGCGTGCACGCAGACAAATCACTCGCTAGCAAAGCCCCGAGCAATGTCGCATCAAGCTTGACCGTGCGGCACCCATCTTTGAACGATCAGATCAGCAAGGGGAAGTCAACATGAGAGTGCCCCCGCCATACATCGCACAGTGCGAGGCTGCGAGCTCACCCACCGTGAGCGCGGCAAAGCTCAGCTCAGCTAGCGAGCTTCCATTCCCGACCATGGCTGTCGGGTTCTCGGGCGGCGTCGAAGGCTTCGAGGGAGCGGCACCGCGGTACGACGACGGCGGCGGCCGGGTGACCGCGTTCGTGGCGCTGTCCTGCGTCACGGCGGCCACGGGCGGCGCCATCTTCGGCTATGACATCGGGACGGCGGGCGGCGTGTCGTCCATGGACCCGTTCCTGCGGGAGTTTTTCCCGGACGTGTACCGGCGGATGATGAAGGGCGCCGCCGGCGGCGGCGCCGTCAGCAACTATTGCAAGTTCGACAGCCAGCTGCTGACGCTGTTCACGTCGTCGCTCTACATCACGGGCCTGCTCACCGCGGTGCTGCTCGCGTCGTGGGTCACCGCGCGGCACGGGCGCCGCCCGTCCATGATCCTCGGCGGCGTCGCGTACCTCGCCGGCGCCGCGGTCAGCGGCGGCGCGGTGAACGTGTTCATGGCCATACTCGGCCGCGCGCTGCTCGGCGTCGGGCTGGGGTTCGCCAACCAGGTTGCCAGCGTTGATCTCTCTCCTTGCCCCATGTTGATTCCTCCATCTCGCTACCAAATCATCACGAAGCAAATCAAATCCTCAAAATATATAATCTGCAGGCAGTGCCGCTGTACCTGTCCGAAATGGCGCCACCACGGTACCGCGGAGCGTTCAGCAACGGCTTCCAGTTCAGCCTCTGCGTCGGAGCGCTCTTCGCAACGGTGGTCAACTTCGGCGCCGAGAAGATCAGGGCGGGGTGGGGCTGGAGGCTGTCGTTGGCCCTGGCCGGCGTCCCCGCCGTGCTGCTCACCGTCGGCCCCGTCTTCCTGCCGGAGACGCCGAACAGCCTCGTCCAGCAAGGCAAGGACCACGGCTACGTCAAGGCCTTGCTCCGGAAGATCAGAGGGACGGACGACGTCGACCAGGAGCTGGACGACATCGTGGCGGCCAACGCTATGGCGAAGGGCGACGACAATGGGTTAAGGTTGATCTTGACGCAGCGAAGGTACCGCCCGCAGCTCGCCATGGCCATCCTGATTCCGTCGCTCACGCAGGTGATTCATTCTTTAGGACAATGAAGATTGATTGATTCATTTATCACCTCCCTAAAAAAGACTAAAAAAAGATTGATTTATCATCACCAATGAATTGGTCATGTTTCTGTATGTGTGCAACAGCTTACGGGGATCAATGCAATTGGGTTCTACGCTCCGGTGCTCCTCCGCACGATCGGCATGGGCGAGAGCGCGTCCCTGTTCTCCACCATCGTCCTGGTCATCCTCTCCTCGGCATCTACACTCATCTCCATGTTCGCGGTCGACCGGTTCGGCCGGCGAACGCTCCTCCTCGTCGGCGGCTTGCAGATGCTGGTCTCCGAGCTTCTCATCGGCGCGATCATGGCGGCTAAGCTGGGCGACGCGGGCGGTCTCAGCAAGGCTAACGCGGCGGTCCTCATCGTCCTCATCGGCGTGTACTCGACGGGCTTCGGCTGGTCCTGGGGCCCGCTGAGCTGGCTGGTGCCCAGCGAGATCTTCCCGCTGGAGGTCCGGTCGGCGGGGCAGAGCGTGACCGTGGCGTCGGGGTTCGTGTTCACCGTCCTCGTCGCGCAGTGCTTCCTCGCCATGCTGTGCCGGATGAAGGCGGGGATCTTCTTCTTCTTCGCCGGGTGGATCGCCGCCATGACGGGTTTCGTGTACTTCCTGTTGCCGGAGACGAAGGGGTTGCCGATCGAGCAGATTGAGAAGGTGTGGGGGAAGCACTGGTTCTGGAGAAGGGTTATAGGGACGGATGAAGCACAGGCAAGTGAGAAACTGTAGAACATTTTTTTTTTCAATACCGCGCTTACCGTGTTTTGCAATAAGATAGAAAGAGGGAACAAACGAAAACAGTTTAGAGGATACACCACGACCTCCTAACGACTAAGACAAATAAAACAAAGATTACACGCTCAAAAGAGCTAGAAAACAAAGCCTCGCAATATCTAAAACATTATTTTCTACCACATAAACAAGAGAGGAAAGAAACCCTATACAACCGTTAGAAACAAGGGAAACAAATAGCTGGAAATAAAACATCCGGTCTGAGCCAAGGGAAATCTTGCTCGCTCGCTTCTGCACTCCGACGCCCACCTGATCCTATGCATCGGCTCGAGTACTGCTTCCGCGCCGTACTTAGATGAAAAGTTCTATGACACGAAATTAACACAAAAATTTGGAAAACTTCAAAAACTTGAGAAAACTTCCTTGACTTCTCGAAAATTAACCATTCAAAATTAAACTCAAATTTAAATTACGAAACTAAATGTTAAAACTCAAATCGAAAAAACTCGGTGTCATACCCCATTTCTGAGGTATTCTCGTGTATACTATACCAATCCTGGATCAGTAATTGGCACGCTAGAAACATCGTGGACATATAGTACATACCATAATATTACATATATTGTCTCAGATACTTAAGTTATGCATCAAGTCTTACATTACAAGCCTTCGAGAGTGCAAAACATCCCCGAACAATTATTACATAAATAGTAAAAAGCAAGAGACCAAAAGCTACGCCACAAGCAACTTGTGCGAAGAATGAGTTCTACTCGTCGCTTTCAAACGGTACGTCATCTTCTTTTTCATCTGAACGATTGCGGTAAGAGTGAGTACAAAGTATTCAACAAGTTCTAACCCGGAAGGGGGTCATATTCATGCAAATGACCATCATGGATAGGCTAAGGTTTTTATTTAACGAAAACCAATTTTGTTCAAGGTAACGACAGACAAAGATTTTCAAAACAGGGGATCTGGTAGTCTTACATTAGTCAGTATTTTAGAGGTGGCCCTGTACGGCGCCGCTCCGGCCACGATGCCCTCTCGACCGCCGTCGGAGCGCCGTCGCGCTGCACACGGGGAACCACCGTGCCCCCGGTATTCATGGCCAGTTTGGCCAGGTGGACTCCGCACCCGGCGCCCTCCGCCGAACGGCGTCGAGCTGCCTCGCCGGCCGCGACAAACTTCGTCACACCACCCGAATTCACTCCTCACGGTTTCTTTCACGTACGAAGACGGCCGTTAACCCAAATCAATCCCTCGCTTTGTCAAATCGAGCTCTAATTGCCGGCCGCGCCATTGCCTACCGCCGGTCAGTCGTGGAACGCCGCGACGCCGCGCTGGCCACACCTCAAGCCCCGACGTGCTCCGACGCTTCCTTGGCGCGCCACGAGGCACGCCAGCTGCCCGGCGACCGTCACAGCTGGGCCTTCGACGCACAATTAGTCTTAATTTCACCCTGCAGCCGGTCAGAGTTTCCTACGCTGCGCTGGCTATAAAAAGCATCCACTACCGCGCCCGCACGCCCTTCGTGCCGCTGCCACACCTCCCAGGTACTCACTGCCACACCTCCCAGGTACTCCCCTCCCCGCACCCCATAGTCACCGAGCGGCAATTTTGCTTTTTCCCACTTCGTCTTCCTCACGGCCGGCCGCCGCGCAACATCGGCGCTGCCCCAAATTGGACCGCCCCGTGCTTCCTACAGCACCACCACGCTCGGAGATAGCTCCCCGAGTTAGCCAAACCCCCTATGTGCGCCCTGTTTGGTCCCTCCACGGGAGCTACCGCCAACCGCCGTGCGGATCACGTCGCCGTCCACCATGGCGCCGTCTCCGGCCAGGCCGAGCACGTCACGAGGCTCCTGGAGCCCGTGCGCAACTCCTCGCCCGAGGGGGGGGGGTCTCCCCGTCTAGCCTTCGCTCGTCCCGACGGCGCCACCGCCTTCCCATGCGCCTCCGGCACGCCATCGTCACCGTCCTGGCTCGCCGTCGGCCACGGCAAG
>BCLF01000080.1:263713-298559 GCA_001602275.1 Zoysia japonica | reverse complement strand
GCAAGCACCGCGCTGCCCGCCGCGAGCTAGTTGCCCCAAGGCTCGCACTCCCGGCCTCATGCCGACTGGCCACGGCCCCGCATGGCAAAGCCCCCTTGGCCGCGCCGCACACACGCCGGTCACGGAGAGGGCCGCGCCACCACCATCACACCTAGGCACACCGAGGATCACCTTGCTCACACACGCACCCGGCCTTTGGCCGTACCCCTCACACACGCGCTGGACAGGGCACGCCGACGCGTGTCCGAAACGCGTTGGAACGCGCCAGTGCGCACCCGGAACGCGCCAGAGCTCGTCCGGAGCGTCCAGAGCGTGCCCAGGCCCGCTCACACGCCGAGCAGTGAACGCAGCCCTGGTCCCCGACCAGTGGGCTGCGTGACACTGTGAGACGGCCGCACGCACCCGCACACTCACGTTCACGCCGAGTTCGACACCCGGTCTTGTGTCCTTGAACACGGACACGGTCTCATGTCCACCTTGGACACGGCCACAAACCCGTGTCCACAGTCACGGTTTCACGTGTCCACATGTCCACGGACACGTCACAGTTTTTACGTGTCCACGAATCCACAGGACCTGTCATTGTTCACGTGTCCACGAATCCACAGGACCTGTTACAGTTCACGTGTCCATGAATTCACAGGACCCGTCACAGTTCACGCGTCCACGAATCCACAGGATCCGTCACAGTTCACGTGTCCACGAATCCGCAGGATCCGTCACAGTTCACGTGTCCACGAATCCACAGGACCCATCACAGTTCACGTGTCCACAAAGAAAATCCTCGATTCTGGACACTTGTGTGTCCAGGGGTCGTGGACACGGGCCGAACCTTGTGTCTATACAACTTTTTCCACAGTCCGTCACAACCATTTTGTCGTCCACTTTGCCATCACGTTTTAGCTCTGATCACAACCACCACCCTGCCATTAGAACCGTTAGCACGAGCCCTACCATCCTAGGCTATCCAAACTCCATGTTTCTGTTTAGTGCTTGTTTTATTTGTAGTTTTGTAGCTTTTCTTTTAGTAGTCTTATTGTGATTGTTGCTTGTAGCTGAAGAAGAGCCCAAAGAAGAAGAAGAGCCCGAGGAGCCCGAGTATGAAGAAAAGCCTGAGGACACCGCTGAAGGGAGGTCCTAACACCCCCTTGTACCATATTGAACCCATGTTTTATTACCGCAACCATAGAGCCCAATGCTTGCTTTCATTTCATAAATTGTGTTAAAACGTTGTGTAGATTTATACCCACTTGCTACTAGGTATTTATATTAATGTCAGCTACTTGCTGTAGTTAATGTAAATTACCACCTTGTTAGCCGTTGGCGACACACCCTTGTTAACCATAGATCTTCTGTCTTTAAATACTTTTAAAGAACGAAAAGTTGCCTTGTCAATAGAATGCTTAGGGCTTCCCCCCTTACGATGCTAGTCATTGCCACACCATACACAATACATTTGCGAAACGAGTTAAAGCGATGTTTGGTGGTGTGTGTAAATAAAAAGAGATGGGATTAGTGCAACTGGAGCTAGGTGAAGAGGTATGATTCTGGTCGTGGGGTGGGGCTCACAAGAGGTGATGCTGATAGATGTATAGTCTTCAGTTTGGTTCACTTGCCGTGGACGAGTCCGCCACCCTGCCATATAGGAACCGGTTTGTTAGCGCTCGGCTTAGCAATTTTCGTGCAACCACAGAACCCGACAAATGGGAGGGACTTATCCCCACTATATAGGTATTCCATATCAAACCATTAGGAGGTCGGTAGGACACAAGGGGATAGAAGAAGGACGTGAGATAACTCGCTGCCTAGCTCTCGACTATGCAATTGCCCGCATCATGGGACCGGAAGTCCACGGATATAGCCTCTGATTTGGTAATACTCGGTGCAGTAGGGGACCAGAAAAATACGTGACTGTGGTAAATCTTCACGATCCGGCTCCGAAAATGTACTGTCGCGTCATCTGGAGGGTGATACCCCGACGGATAGCCCCTGTGTATATCTTGGGTGAAATCTATAAAAAACTATGTAGTTGTGAGGTAAACGCTATGCAACTCTATTGATCAAGAGGAGCATAACCTGTGGGTTAAGTGTACAACCTCTGCAGAGTGTAAAATCCTTTCGGATAGGCCGTTGTCACGGTATTGACATGCTATTTTTCGACTACCATACGATTAGTTTTCTATGCTGTCCTTGGTGTGTGAGTGGGTGTAGACGTCCATGTTTTGGAATGTGTTGGCTGTGTGTCGAGGGCCCGCATGGATGCGTGTTAGTGCCTGACTAAAATTTGAGAACTGCTGGAAGAAGTGAAAACTTTCTTCAGGTCCACCCTACTAAAAGATTGAAAAACTGTTTTCCATGCTGTTTAAAAACCTTTCCCTTTAGGAAGCCTTGGCATAAAAACTTTTTCCGCAAAACTCAAATCTCAAGCATTTCTTTGCTCTGCCTTTTGCATACCTTACTCCTCCTTACCGTTAGGGCTTGTTGAGTACTTTTGTACTCACTCTATCCCTTGATGTTATTGTTCAGAGGACGAAGATAATGAGGATAATGTCAACTATGAAGATTAGAAGTTTCGCCCTTCACTCGAGTGTTGTCTGTGGTTTGTTAGTAGTCGTCGAGTAGGTGTAAAGTTTGAAATAAAAGTCGTTGCGCCGACTTATTGGTTGTAATATAAGTTATGCTTGTCAGACCTTTTTAAAGACGTGTAGTACTTCGGACCTGTATGTGTAATAATATCACTTTGTTTTTGATGTGCGTACTAACTATCGATCCAGAGATTGGTACAGGTGGCGCAAAAACTCACCTTCTTAGAAGAGGGTCTTACAGTATTCCTATGATTTTCTCACTTTTTTTATTCCTATATTTTACTCATTCTTCAGTTTTTTCTTATTTCTACATTTTTCATTCCTCTGTTCCGAACAGGGCCTCAGTGTTTACATCCTTTCGGAGACTTTTATGGTCGGGTAAGTGTTGTATATGTTGATTGGATGATGAAATTGTATCAACCTACGTTTCAAGATTATAGCTGATTGAGAACAAGAAATTGACGAACATGGAAGAAATTATGTCCATATTTTTCAAGTGAACTACAGTAAGTGTAGGAAAATCAAAATGCTTAATTGGTGTATGACATCTTCAAGTATGATATCTTCATCCAGTTTTTATGTGAAGTACGATTCCACCAGTTTGAACGAAGCTGATTTAAATGATCAACTATATTATTTTCTTCTTGTCAATAAAACTGCTAGTAGTATATATTTTCCATTGCGGCATTAGTGCAACAAGAATAATAGACAGGAGAATAGCATCCAACAGGGCATTTAGTCTAGTGGTATGATTCTCGCTTTGGGTGCGAGAGGTCCCGAATTCGATTCTCGGAATGACCCATATTTTTTATTCGTAAGAAAAAGACGGAGTATGTAAACATTCCTTTTTCTCTGTTTTGCATTCAAAGAAACGGTGCAGACAATGAAACTTATGGGTTCGTGGTATCTTTCAACCGCAAACAGAACAATCAGAGAATGTTTTGATTTTAAAACCGTGGTTTCTTTCGGATTTTGCACAAGATCATGGAAGCAATCATCGCCTTGTTCCTCATTCACTCTAGACACTTCAATTCCACTCTCAAATTTTACAGCATCATCACAGGATGGGAGAACAGAAAGAACACTACGAGATGGTCAACAAGAACAGCAGGGAGACGAAGGAATCGGCGAAACCTTACTAGTGTAGTAGTATTACAAGATTGTGGTCGTGTTCTGGATCGTGTTCAGAGCTCACGCGATGACGAAGACCCTGAGCTCGCCCCTATCGCCGCGGGTGATACGGGTGTCCTCGTCCAGGTAGGTCACCTCGAACTCGCCGCTCCCGGTGTTGGACGGCGGCCGGAGGTTGTCGGGGATGCGGGGCACCTCCAGCGGCGGCAGCTGCGACAGGTTCCCCGTCGTCTTCACCGTCGTCTTATCGAACGTGATCTTGATCACCGAGGTCCCTGAGTCACCATCATCCATCCATCCCATACATACGTGCCAGAGTCAGTACACACGAACATCGAACGGCGCGACGGAGAAGGGGGGCAGATGAGCAAGCCTCAGTCAGTCACTCACCGACGACCTCAAACTTGTGCGCGAGCGTGGCGGTGGCCTCGACCGGCGGGAGCGGCCAGGGCGCGCCGAGCTCGAGCTCGACGATGTTGTCGAAGTCCCTGCTGACGACGTCGATCCGCTGGAACACCTGCCCGAGCGTGATGGGGAGCAGGCGCCCGGTCGGCGGGCCGGGGCGGCTGCCGCCGAGCGTCCGCGACGAGAACGCGCTGCTGTACAGCAGCCGCCACCGCCCCTGCAGCCTGTCGAGGTCCCGGGTGAGGTCGACCGGCCCGCCCGCCGCCGCCTCGAGCTCCCGCGCCGCCGCGTCCGCGCGGTCCAGGTCCTCCTGGCTCGCCGCCAGGCCGCGGTTCAGCCCGGACACCGCGCTCTGCGCCCAAACCAACGAATCCGTCATCTAAACGAACAAGAAAAACAGGGGCTGATAGTTTACTCGCTCAACTCACCAGCAGCTTGATCTTGAGCGAGGCCACGTCGCCGGTGCCTGGTCCTGCTCCTGCTCCTGCTCCATCGGTTGTTTCAGCGTAGCTCACGGGCGGCGGCGGCGCGGCCGTGGCGGAGATGGACACATGCTGCCTCTTCCTCCTCCCCTGCTGCCTCCAGCTCCTCCCGCTGCCACCACCAGCTGCCCACTGCAGCCTCCGGCATCTAACGCCCGCAGCCCGAACCACCACGCGCGGAGCGCTCGTCGTGGCGCCGGCGCAGCAGGACGACGACCACGGCGCAGCCATGGCCATGTGGGTACGTATGGGATTGGACACCTACCTGGCTCACTGACAAACGCAAGGGCAGCCGCAGAGCGACGCTTCCGGGTTCGAGCTTCGACCTACGCGGTTAAGCGTCGCGATTCGTAACAAGAGATGGGGGAGGAGAAGTCACTGCGAGCACGCAAGAATTTTCCATGGCGTTCTAGAAGGAGAAGAAGAGACAGGACAAAAACAATGGGGACGACAGGTGGGATTTTATTTTGTGGAGGGAGAGGCACAGCTCAGCGCCTCAGCGGATGAGGCAGTGCAGTGGCGGAGGTCGGGACGCGTCAGTTTACGTCTTCGTGATCGCGGTGGCGTATCCCGGCCCTCTAGAATTTTCCGTAGGCTTAGGCTCACAGTTTTGGCAGGGACTTCAAAAGGTTAAACACATTTTTAATTGGAGGGCGATTTACGAGGTTCATGATAGAAGATTCATATGTTTCTGAACTGATGTTTGGGTGGCGACGGTGTTTGTACGACTGAGTCTAACTCGTATGAGTCTGGTTGGTATAAGATGAGAGGGGCTCGTTACAGTCAAACTGATCACATAGGGAGTGATTGGTTGCTTCGATTTGAGCCGCCCAGACCAGCGGGATGCAAGCATGAGTGATTGGTTCGTCGTTTCCCATTTTGGTTGGTTCTTCGGATGTAACATTGGATTGATTGGTTGCTCGCATCGAATGTTAGGACAGGCTACGTAGCAGCAGTCAAACAGCGCTTGGCCTGGCTCCCCAGAAACGAGAACGAATCTCCCTTCCTCCGGATCTGGCTCGCGTGCTGTAGACCCGCGGAGGCTAGGCGTTAGAGATGCGAGCAAACAGATACGACAACCAATCAGACCTATACACGACAGTTTGTTTAGTTGGTTGCATATAACAGAACAGACTGAAAAGAGATGATGTTTGATTGTGTATAATGACAGGCTCGTTACTATATATAATGACCCTATAGTAAAGGTGTCTAATGTTATGTTGAAAAGGCAATGACAACCTCGGTTTCGTAGGCAATTTGAAAATGTTGAGAGAGAAGAATGGAACTTCTCTTCGAGTGGATGCGAGATAGATTTTCTCCACCCACTCTCTTTATAAGCATCTTAGGCGTTTCACCGTGGGCCTTGGGCCTTAAAACAGATTTGGGCAGGGAAAGCTCCATTAAAAGTAAAAATCTTTATGTGGCAAATACACTTTGATAGACTTCCCACTGGAGCTACTCTTAAGTCTAATAAAGTGGGGGGCTTGTAGTGATTGAGGCCCTCTATGTGGCGAAGTGGAAACCGCAGACCATGTGTTATTTATTTTCCATTAGACATTTTTACATGGTGTATGATTAGAGATGCCCTTGGCTGGAATGTTTATCCTGGTTCTGTGGGAGAGTTTTGGTGTGATCGTTACATATATAAATTCGCCATTTCAAAAACGGTTGGATTGTTATTTTTTGTAAGAATTACTTGATTGAAAAGAAATATCCCAATCCCTCTGATGATTTGTTTCGTCCTTTCTACAGAGATGAATGGTGCTGCTGAAAGATGCGGACAAGGGGGCAATGACCTTGCTCATTGAGAGGATGACGACGACTCTGAAGATGCTCCCTCAGGCGACACTAATCTCTGATGTGTTTGAGCTCTGACAAGGGGCGGTTTGGACTGCTCGCTGGAACTTCTCTAGGATTTTGGTCTGTTCTGTGATTTAGGTCTCGTTTGAATCCAGTTTGATTCGAAGAATCCGGATAAAAAAAATTGGATAGTGTTCCAAACAGGTAAGTTTTTAAAAAATTATAAAATCCTATAAAATTTCATAGATTTACTCAAAATTTTATATCATAATACAAATTAATATACCTAAAATGATAAAATCACGTAATCTAAACAATTAAGATTTTAAATTTTTTAAATTTGAATTATAAAATTCAAGAATCCAGCTAAAATCTCATGAACCAAACAGTAGAGATTTTAGAATCTCAAAATTCAAATTTTAGAATCCAAAAATCGAAAATCTGAATTCTAGAATTCAAACAGGCCCTTAGCTTTTGCTATAGATGCTTCTGGTGTTCGTTTGGGTTGAGTATCTTTATTCAAACCCTGTGATCACTTGATGTTTGCGGCTGCTCCAAACAGGTGAGTAGCTTTTTGACCTATTCTGGTTTTTGACAATCCGTCAGGGGCAGGGGTGCTTGGTTGATGGTTGTCCTTCAGTTGTCTTAGTTCATGTAAGACCTTTTGTTGGCTTTCTATAAAAGCCGGAGAATTCTTCTCCTTTTCAAAAAAAAAAAAAAATGTTCCGTAGCGGCGTTTCGCTTTGCATTCACGAGGCACATTTCCAAAGAGTAATTCACACATATTTTAACCAAAATTATCACAAAATTATATATACTTTGACTAAATTATCACAAAACTATGGCATGAGTTTTGTATTACAAGGCTTAGACGATTTTTTAAAAAAAGTAGTCCATCTACATTTGATATTACTATGCTTTTTCCCACCATGATAATATCGCTTTGTACCAACTTTTTGCATCAGTTTAGTTCATGCCAACTGATAAGAATTTGTTTTAAGATCTGGAAGACCATAATTGGTCCGGCCATAGCCGATCTATAATTCAGCAGTCACTTAAAAAGAACCGTGAAGCTCCGAACGTAATCCCCACCCACAAATTAGAAAAAAAAAACATGGAACACATAAAAAAAGAATGGAATCATTGACCATAGAATCAATGTCAAATCAAGTTCATTATTTATATAGCACACTAATTTAAGGTGTATCTGTCAAAGAACATATGCATACTACAGTATCTTTGAAAGAGAATGAATACAAAGGTTGGCTGGGTATAACTAATGCGATCAGACCATATCAAGGAAATCAGATATAGAATTTGGGCCCAAAGAAGCTGAACCTATTAGGCTCCTCCTGAGATTCAAGACGACCACCCGAACCTTGAGCTTCAAGACAGGCCATTCACCTAGCACTTTAGTAAGAACGGGCAGTAAAAGTGATAGAACGCAAACTGCAACAGCCAACCAAAGGAGACGAGGGGCCAAAACTGTATACAGCCCCGTTGCAAATGCAATGGCCGTTGCTATGTATGCGAGCCACATAAGCTTCTTTGTGAAGGACCTATAGTAAAGCAAGAACTCAAGATCCTCCCACTTCGCTATGATGCATATGAAGGCGACAGCGAGCGAGGAGCACATTGCTAAGGTATCAGAAATTATGAATGCCTGAAAGGCTAACTTCCTTGCCATGATGGGAAGCCCCTCACTTCCACTGTTGTTGCTGTATCCCCCAGGCAAGGTGAAAGCTGCAGCAAATGTTATTGTTGCCATAAGGATGGCCACCAATGAAGTGTTGGTTGTGTATGTCTCAGTAAGTGATCTGACATTTTCCCTTGAAGTATTGGTTACTTCTTTCTTGACTGCCTTAGAAATATTAGAAATGGACATTGCATCTTTGGGATCAGCTTCCATCATATGAATGATGACTTCATTCTGCGTAAGAAAAAAAAAATTGGGGTGACTTATGTGTTTCTACATGCCAACTTACAAAGAACATATGACCGTACCCAGTTTAAAGTCTTGGCGTGATTGCCAGCTTCAAATAATTTCCAAATTGCTGTTTTATGTTCTTTGTCGAACATGGTGAAGTCTACTTCTTTGTGGGACAGCAGAGCTGAAACCATTAACGGATTGCACTTCTGGACTGCATAATGCAGAGCGGTTTTCCCTTTATTATTTCTCATGTTCACGAGCTTATTCCTCAGCTGCTGTGAGCCCAGGATGAACTCAACGAACTCCTTCTGATCGCTCCATACAGCCTGGTGAAGATACGTCCAGCCATCTGCCTTGCTGTAGGGAGCGTCTGGACAATGTCCAAGAATCTCTTGAGCAACACCGACATGGCCGGCAAAGGCGGCGGTGACAAGAAGAGGGTCACCATGTGCACAGATCTCATACCCTAAGGACCGGTCGTGTTCCAGCAACACTCTCAGCACGTCGACCCTGTTCCATTGTACGGCCTGCCGCACTGGAGTGATCTTTTTAACCTTAACGTTTGCATTGTTTTTGGTAGCATGAGAGCTCGAGTTTTTGGTAGCATGAGAGCTTGTCTCAAAAACTGCCGCTTCTGTGGCCAATCCAGGGCGGCTCTCAATAATTCTTTTAGTGATATCTGAAAACAAATCAAGATCAAATTAAACACTATTTAGTGATCAGGTAAACTGATAGTTGTGGAGTACTGGTAAATACTCAGTGGCATACTGCCTCGATTCAGTAATATTATATTTTCACGATTCTAATATCAGTGCACTTAAAAAGAACTATACTCCTATCGCAAAGAAAAAAAGAAAGAATTATACTCTTTGGTATATGTTCATATATAGTCATGAGGCAGAAAGTCCTGACCTTTATTACCCCTTCTAACGGCAGCATGCATGGCGCTGCTTCCGTAGGCTCCGCAATGAGCGGAATCAGTTATCTCCAACAGCTTCTCGACGACCTCTGTCAAATCCCTCATCACGGCGATGAACATGGGCGACTCGCCGTGGATGTTCACTGCGCGCGACAGCGCAGGCTCGGCCGCGATCAGGTCAAGGGCGAGCTTCGTGTAGCCTCGACCAACGGCATGGTGCAGCGCGTTGCACAAGTGCTTGTCCTGCGTCAGGACAGTCTCGGTTAGCCCGTGCTCACAGCACCGCCGGAGTAGGAAGGAAGCCAGAGCGTCATGGCCGCTTGTCACGGCGTTGAGCAGCGGCGTCTCGTCGTCGGCGTTGACGGCGGCGAGCAGTGTTGGATCCCGGTCCACGACCTCCTCGCAGAATCGCTGGTGGCCGTGGGCGGAGGCTATGTGGAGGCAGGTGCTCCCGTGTGGAGTTCGTTGATGGAGAAAGTCGGGGGCATGTAACGCCAACTTCTCAAGTGGTATTGTAACAGCTTGTGTGGCAGCTTGTAGGAGACCTCTGTCCATTGTCGTTGCTCCTTCTGGCGATGAAGTGGATGAACTAGTCGGCCAGTCGACCCAGTGGCTGGACTGCAAATGAAACAGGGATAAGGTTTACAAAAAGTTGTCCTAATGCCATCAATAGAAAATCTTCTCAAAGAAAAAGTGCCATCAATAGAAAACTCAGCAGGTATTAAGCTAAAAAAACAGAACAGCACAAGCTTATAGAGGGGCAAGTCTCTGACTAAACCCCTCCACGAGTCGCACAAAGTTCCATCCATTTTTTAAATGATGTACTCGAGTTGGTCAGTACTCTCTGCGGTTTTAAAATATTGACATTCACTTTTAACATCAATTTTAACTATTTATTTTATTAAAAAAATTGTTTAAATTTATAAAATTATTAATCATGATTTAAATTTCACTAATAATAAATCAAATAATAACAAAATTTTACGCATTTGAACAATTTTTTTGAATAAAACAAATAGTTAAAATTAATATTATAAATGAACGGTGTCAATATTTTAAAACCAGAGGGAGCGTAAATTTACACTAGGCAATTGACATCATTCAGAAAAAACAGAGGAGCACGTAGATAAGAACTGAAACCATTTACTATCCGGCGTACAGACGACCATACTATCTGTAAATGATGAGATTATAGAGTTTCAATACTAAGACATGAGATCTGGTTCTATGTAGACATGTGACTATACGAGATCCCATCCTCGCTCTCAGTCGATCCCAAAATAGGACTGGAGAAGGATCAGCACAGCAGGTCAATGAAAAGAACCAAATATTGTCAGAAAGCGCCACCAATTTAATAGTAATATTTTACAACAGTTATTTATAATTTGCCTCTGTGCAGAGTCACGCCAGAAATGAAATGTTAAATAGCCGAGGAAATCAAGGGCGAGTAAAGAAGATAAACATTTGCAGGATATATAACTATGTAAGTGGCCAGAACTACTAGCTAGCTGAATGAGATTAAGGAACAAATCCCAGCAGCAGTTCTGCTTCTATGGCGCACTGAAAGTCTGAAACGAAGAAGAAATGGCTTCGACGCCAGCGGAGAGAGCGGGGAACCAGACCTTGGTGTTCCCAAGGCGGCAAGAATCCTCCACAACGCTATAGGTGGCGAAACGCCGTGGGAAGGGGAGGGACGACGATGAGTACCAGTACTGCTGTATCAACCTCTATTTGGGCGCGTGGCAGGTAATAGGAGCAGGGCTGCGTGCTCCCAACGCTGGAGGTAGAAGGAGGCACTGACGGGTGGGGCCCGTGGGGATGTTCCATTTTCGGATTTTTCTCTCTTTTCTGAACTGCTGTCTGAAAATGGCACGAAATCTGTAGTTTCTAAGCTCCAACAATTTTGAAACATTTCAGGGCGGTAGAACTTTTCGAAAGGCGCAACTTTTATTTCGGGCCCAAGTTGAAATTACAAATAATTTTTATTCTATAAAATTTACAAATCAGGAAATCATTTTGGGATAAATAAATTTAAATAATTCGTTTGGGCCTTTAAACCTTTATATAAAACTTCACAAAAATTTTCTACATTTCAAGTCTTTATAAAAATTTTCAAATTAAAATTTTAAATATATTTTATAAAAAAAATCAAGAAACAAATAACTATCTCGCAATAAACAATTATTTAAGCCCTTTTAAACTTTAAATAAATTTTTTACAAAATATCTTAAATTCAAATCTTTGCAAACCTTTCAGAATTTTTTTTCACAACCTTTCATTGTAAAAGTTTGAACTTGCATTTTGAATTTTGAATTCGAATTTGAAAATTACTTGAGAGGTTTTAATTGTTTTTTAGCTCGGTTTCAAAATTTTAAATTCGAACAAACTCGATTCTTTATGTAAAACACGAAGTGTTACAAGTAAAGAAGATAAACATTTGCAGGATATATAACTATATAAGTGGCCAGAACTACTAGCTAGCTGAATGAGATTAAGGAACAAATCCCAGCAGCAGTTCTGCTTCTATGGCGCACTGAAAGTCTGAAACGAAGAAATGGCTTCGACGCCAGCGGAGAGAGCAGAACCTGACTTGGTGTTCCGAAGGCGGCAAGAATCCTCCACAACGCTATAGGTGGCGAAACGCCGTGGGAAGGGGAGGGACGACGATGTGTATCAACCTCTATTTGTAAATACTTCTTTATTTTTACTACTTTGTTTTTTTACAAATACTTGACATTACACACTTCTTAAACCACTAAACTGCAGGCGTTTGAATTATAAGCAACATAGTCTATGGCTGGGAGAAAGCTTTTTCTAGAAAATTCACCACGTGTGGAATTTAGGGGTATTTTAGTCAATTTAGATAAAAATAAGTTTTGCCTTGGGATGTACTTTTTTTTTAAAAAAAATCTCTTTGGGATGTATACTTAGTCCTAACGCGTTCACGTGGGTTGTCTCTGCACTTGACAATGTACACCACATGTGTCAAGTCTAGAGCTTTCCAGCTAAATTGTCTCATCAGATAAAAAAAAAAGAAGCTTTCCAGCTAAATTGTCTCATCAGATAAAAAAAGAGTAAGTGATCTTTTGATATTAGCATTTCCTAAAAATGATACTACTACTAGTGCTACTGAACAATTCAGACGGTGGAAGCGAGCTCACTAAGGCCTCGTTTGAAGAATGAGGATAGTGTAGGGATTGGATAAAAATAATATAGCGTCCAAATAATACTCCTTTGAGGCTTTGAACCAACGTTGACTAAAATTCCCATGTGAGATCGTACGTGGTGCATGCATGAAGAAAGAGGAGAACGTCGAAAGGTATTGCACTCCAATATTCTTCTTGATTTTTATTGAGTTGTGGTCGGTGCTACTCCTCTGTTTCAAAATATAAGTATTTTTAGATTTATTCAAAATCAAATTTTTATCACTTTAATTATTAATAATAAAAAAATTAATAATATTTTATCATATTAAGTTTATATTTTTTGATTCATCATAAAAAAAGGTTTTATAACTAATATTTTTTATATTAAAAAGTATGTAATTTTTTAGATATTATTAATCAAAGTTAAAATTTTTTGACTTTGAGTAAAGCAGGAAATGCTTATAGGCCTGTTAGTTTGCCTAGGCTACGGCTGCAACTTTTGGCTGCGGCTGAAAATCAAACTAGTTTTTCCCTTTACAAACAAGCAGCCGCAGCCGCAGCCGCAGCCGCACCCAACTGAAACAAACACACCCTATATTTTGGAACAGAAGTAGTGCTCTCTCTGGTTTGAAATTATTGATACCGTTTACTTCTAACGTTAACTTTGACCATTCGTTTTATTCAAAAAATTTGTTTAAATGTGTAAAAATTTGTTATTATTTGATTTATCATTAGTGAAATTTAAATCACAACTAATAATTTTACATATTGAAATAAATTTTTTGAATAAAACGAACAGTTAAAGTTGATGGTGTCAATAATTTTAAAAAATTTCTTTATTTGGCCTTAAAATAATGACAGTTTCTTTCTTTGACCCTTTTTGTTTTGATTTACTTCTAAGGACCGAATTTGATTTTTGACTCCTTTCTTGGTCAAACTAACGGTGTTAAGTAAGCTGTAAAATGGCTATTTTACCCTTCATCTAAAAAACAATTTTTGTTTATATGTGTATTAATGTAAGTACACACTATTTTGAACATAAAATCATAACTTTATGGTGATTGGGATAGCAATTTTGATAATCCTGTCATTTTTGTAGTTCATACTTTTATGTTTAAAAATATTGTACACTTAGATTAATATACATGTAAACAAAAAATTATATTAGTGTATTTTAGATAAGAGACAAAATGGTCATTTTTCATCTTACTTAAGCTTCAAACTAACAGAAGGACAAAAAAAAAAACAAAAATCAAATTCGGTCTGAAGTTCAAAACGAAAAAGTCAACAAGTGATCATTATTTTAAAGATAAATAAAAAATTTCCTCTAATTTAAAACCAGAGAGAGAGTGTACTTCCTAACTAACACCGACGACAACATGCAGCTTCGCCCATGTGCGTATGAACCACCACGCGCTTTATCTCTCATGTGGTAAACCTATCTAGGACACAAAGTCATCACGACCGGCAATGTCGGTAAGTTTGCTCGAACAAAGTTTTCTAAAAGATAAATGAAGATTCATTCACGTGAACGCGTCGATGGTATCGATATCTACAACTATGGTTTGAAGTTGGAAGAACTAGTATTTGGTTACGTGCACAGCAACGTCAACGCTAATTGTGAATGGATCACAGAGTGATCAGCGGTGAAACTGTTTAATTCTCTTTTTGTTTGTTTGCATACGTTAATGTGATCGAATAACAATCACGCCGTTTGGTTTACGGCTCCCGGACGCGAAGCATTCATCAGATATACTAGAAGAATAGCTCCAGTGGTAGATACTCTCTCTATACCAATTTAAATGACATCCTTCGTGCGTTTTTATCAAATTACCTAACTTTTTCAGGTTTCTAGACAAAGGACCCTTGAAACTTACGCCACTGGGATTTCTTACGCTTCTTGCCTCCGCTCCCAAACTCTCGCCTTGCTCGAATCTAGCACATGGCAGGATACTAGTAACTGAGACAATGACTTTGGCCTTAATCTGTATGCCCAGCTCAAAACGTCAAATAAAATAAAATGGTATAGAGGAAGTAACAAACATATACGTCAGTTATCTACGAGTAGCTAAAATTGATCATGTAAAGAAGTCAAGTCATTTCAGTCAGGCTATATCAATTATGGTGGAAATATTTAAAAGGACGATGCTTGTTAACATTTTTAGATGCACATACATATCTTGCACCTGAAATAATAGCTACCCGTATAAACTGAAAAATATTTGACAATATACGAACACCAATACATAAACACTTGAGAAATGTCAACCTACGCAAGATCAAGATCTACGTACTTTGGTGTTTGACATTTCCTTAGTTGGTAATGTCCGGCCTGAACTTTGTGCTATCCAGCTTTCCGGTGCAGTCTCCTGCATGAGTTTCTGAATGGGTTCCTGAAACTCTGAGCAATCGACGCTCGCTAGGTGTGGGATTGTGTGTTCTCAGTAGACGGTGCTTAGTTATCTGATCTGCCCTGGTATGGTACACAGATTACGATTGCTTGTTTCCAACAACTCATCAGTTGAGCTGAGAATGAAAGAAATATTTATTCTCTTTGGTAGCTTTTTCTGATAGCACGGCAAGATTATGGACCATGCAAACAGGACGGGAGAGGCAGCAACCACATTGTATAAGGATCGTGTGGTCTTTATCGGTGGGCGCCATTGCAGGTAATAATAGCTATGGCCAAAATACACAATGGTAATATCTATAAAGACTTCACTGTGGGTCCCACAATTAATTAAAATAAAGATCAGCAACCAACGGCAATTCTCTGTGTACGAGGGGAATTGGAAAATCTCCGTACCTTCTTTCTGTTAATCGTAATACGCTACGTCACTTTAAAAAATATTAATTGTTGAATTAAAATCTAATGGTGGATATTAAGAAAAAAAATTCTTTCTTCGATCAATGTAAAAACGTGATTCTACTCGACAGAAACAGACATAAACGACCGTGCCATCACTTTAGCCTTTTCAGATCCACATGCTGTTCTGTCACAGTCCTTTTCATAGATAGTAATTCACATCACACTAAAAAATATTAATCATCGGATTAAAATCTAACGGTGGATATTAAAAAATAAAAAAAAATTGCTCCGGTCAATGAAGGAGCGTGCTTCTACTCGGCGGGAGCAGACATGAACGGCCGTGCGACCGCCCTAGCTTTTCAGGTCCACAAACTGTCCTGTCACAGTCCTTTGCATAAATAGTGAAATAATAAAAAAAATCTTTATATATTAAAATCTTTGAATTCTCTTTAAATATCTGAAGTCACATCATCAATAAATTTTATATCGTCAGATCAATCCTCTAGTACACAAAAAGTTAGATATACCTCTGTAGCTCTTGGTTTTAGACCCTTCATAAAACCAAAAATAAAATACAACTCCGTCCTTCCATCAATTCTGGGTAGTTTTTAGACTCAAAAATCATAGATAGTTTTGCATTTAGGTCCTTAACAAAACATAAAATATGTGTCCGGTCTTTTCACTATCCAAAATCTTATACATAGATCCTTCATAGATAATTCTCATTGCCAATATAAATTAGAAATAATTTTAAAGTTATTAAGTTACAAAATTAAAAATAATTTGTTTTAAAAATACTTTCTTAAAAGTGTACCGATGCTACTTTTTATTAAATATTTTATAGATAACAAGGATCACACTTATGCTTTGTCGACCATGTCGACAACTTCTTTTTGAGACCGGAGTATATGTTTATGGAACTTTGTTATCTATGTCAAGGCAATTATATTTCTATTTGTTAAATAATAAATTTAAAATATACTGCTTCAACTAAAGGTGTACAACAAAAACATACATAAAAAACGCGACAATTGCCGCGCAGATTTTCTAGTATATTTTAAATTTGCTTATGGCTGGTCTATATAGCTATGGGTGGATTTTATATTAAATGCTATAAACACTAGTTTCACAATGGCTATTGGTACCTTATTTATTGTATAAAGACTAGTTTTTTCATACATTGTGGTTGCCTAAGAGCAAGCCCATTGTATGTGAACCACTTGTTCCTTAGAGGTGGGCCCCACTACGGAGGGCAACAACAAAGGCCAGCTTCTACAATGCGTGTCCATCGCACAGTCTTTTTCTTTGACTCACTAGTAAAAAAATCTTTCTCTCTCACCACCCGTGACTTCCTTCTCGTGAGAGAAATTCTCTATTTCCATCGCATCACTGCAGTCTGCCGCGTTCGATTTTGGAGCAATCCAACTGCTGGCGATACAATCCAGTGATTTCTGCCCCGATCTACGCCCTAATGCTTCTAATCTCGTGATTTAGCTCACCTTTTCTTAGTTCTTTGGGTTCAGATCTGGAGCGAGGGGGTGGCCATGGCGCTGGCTCCATGCGGGCAAGAACGAGCAGTAGAGTGCCGTCGTCGCGGAGGTCGAGTCCTAGAGGGCGGTGGTGCCAGTTGACGGGGTCCTAGGAGCCCAGCGCCAGTGCCTTGGGAGGCGAGCGCTTGCTGCCGTGCTGTGACCGACGAGCTGAACGGTCACTGTGGTCGTGTATGCCTTCAAGCACGCAATCAGGTACTCTATAAATAACTTATGAATCTCAGTTACAAAACATGAGTGCTTTGAAATAAATTGATAAAATACTACGACATACACTGATACTGTAAACTAATAAACATTAAACTTATTGAGTAGGGCCAAATTTGTGCCATATATGCTCTATCAAATCTTTTTTGAGACGCCGATGGGTAGATCTATCACGAATTTCTATGTTCTTCTCTAGTACATCTGTAAATCCACTAACCGGACCATGAGCAAGTCTTGCTATTTGTACTGGAGATAGCCCTTGCTCATATATGTTCTCATCAGGTATTTCATATGTGTCTCTCTCGTATTCCACTATCATATTATGCAAAATGATACAGACATACATAATAGCAGCAAGTTCTTGTCGTTCTTAAAGACGTGCTGGGTGACGTATGATGGCCCAACGTTTCTGCAGAACTCCAAAAGCTCGTTCCACATCTTTTCTTGCTCCTTCTTAATGTTCAGCAAACATATGTTTTTGAGTGACAGGTCTAGAGATTGTTTTCACAAATGCTACCCACTCTGGATAAATGCCATCTGTTAGATAGTAACCGATGTTATATTCTTTCCCAATGGAGATGTTTGTACTGATTTCCTTTACTCTTCTGTCTCCCTTTTGCTTTCTTCTGCCTCTCAGGGCGCTTCTATTTGCGGCTTGATTCTGTTTCAGTTTCTTGGTTGGAAGAAGAAGTGTATGCTCCTGATTCTGAAATCTTTGTCCTCTTGTTGTTGTTTTCTTCCTTTGTTTTAGCAATCCTTCGCTATTTTGGCTCATCCTTTAGTTCTCTCCACAAAAACTCCAAGGTAAAAGGTTTGTCTCGGTTCTCCTTTTTGTACCATGCACGGGCTTTATCCATAATCATGTCATCAGATTGACCACTAACATAGGTGCTTTTAACTCGAGAAAAAATTCCACAAAATTTTTAAACATCCTTTTTAACACCACTCTAATGTGTCTTCAATTGCTTGACTGTTTTTGTATGCCCATTTATAGGTTTAGTGCTGTTAAACTCAGATGCTACAGCCTTTCAATAATAATCTCTCTTTTGATCGATACCCTTGATACAGTCAACAGAGTAGTTAAACCAAGAACGAGTAAGTCTTAAAGTCTCATTTTTAGTCCAATTCACACGAGGGGCTCTCCTCTCACTTTCTTCTTCACTGTTGCCACTCTTCGATATTAACTGACTGCTTGTTTTATTGTGCTGCAGGACATGAAACAGATGACTCTGACCATGTGAAGAAGAGTTACCACCACCACCAATAGAGGCTCTATGCTGTTGTACAAATGGTGAGTTCACTACACCTCTAAACTCATGATTTGATGAATTGACCAAATGCCTTTGTAAACTTTAAAAGCTTGGGTGTGTACCTTGATAGTTGTCTAGAGGACTAAAAGGATAGAAATTATGAAGAAAAGGTGGTGTTAGGAATTGAGAATTGAGACTGAGGGAAATTTGTAGGAAAATGTTGTGGAGAGAAACTCTGGCTTGGATAGATAGCTGATTTGTAGAGGCTTGATTGAGCAAGCTTATGAAATTTTTATTGGAGGAATCTATTATACGTGGGCTTGACAATGGTTGGATTTATGTGACAGGCAATCTGAAGAGTGGGGATGAAAAATACAAATAACATTGGTACTCCTATTTATAGAAAAGTCTAGTCGAAAGAAGAGAGACTGTTGTCTGTAACTTCAACAACAGCTCTATGAAGCAACGGTCGGCACCAACGGCTCCAACGGTCAGCAGTTTTTTAATATTAGTGCACAGTTACTGTATTTGTTTATTTTCTTGTGACCCAGCTGTATCAATATAGATGACTTTTACATTAAATATTATATAGACCATTCTCACATTGAATATATCTGGTATATGTATCTTTATTTTATGCATAATGACTATTTTTCTTGCATTGTGGATGCCCTAAGTCAACCACGCTGTGTTCTCCCTGATCGATGGAGCCGGATCAGGTATAGCCATATGCTGCATGCGACTCACTGCACTCTGAAATACTTTGGATAGCATCATGATATATCATTGTTTTTTGGCTAGTAACTCGTCGTGAACAAGTGTTAACGTTCAGTACTCCATGTAACACTGCTGTAGCGTATTTTGCAGCATTGTTTAATTTTTCGGGCTCTGTACAATGCTATTGGTGGCTCCTTTCGTGAAGTGAAAACTTTTAAGTGCTAGCGTTGTTTTGGCCATACCAATTTTCGGCAAATTAAGCCCGCTGTTCTGGCGTTGGATACATCTCTGAATAGTGATGACAGGTGCACCTAGTGGAGGGCCCGTAATAACATTGCACAAAGACATTTGTACTATCCAAAATGGCCACATAATCGTAGCAGTAGCAGCAGTAGTAACTAGTGGAGTAACTATTACACGCAGCCTCCCAAATCGAAGGATGCTAGTAGTTGCATGCGAGACGCCGGCAAATCAGCAACCCATCGTCCCCCTCTGCAGACTGCAGAACCCTGTCCGGGTCACGTACGGCCTCACGGGGAAGCGCACTCCTGCTCCGGCCGCCGCGGGCTGCCGCCGTGGTGGTGCATCGGGTCCGGGCCCCCCGGCACCGACCGGAGTTCCGTTCTCAACCGCCCCGCCTCCGGCGCCGACGACGACCTCGCCTTCGTCTTCGCCGTGACGCCGCGCGGCTCATGCTCCTCCTCCTGCGCCGCCAGAAACGGTTAGCTCACAAGCCAGCTAAACGGCCAGGAGAAACAAAGCCATGCAAAATTGACACCATAGACGACGGACGCTGCAAACTACCTCCGTGACATGGAACCGCGGCCTGGCCGCGGGGAGGAGCCGGTGATGAGAAACCCTGCGGCCGCCGGCAGCTCCACCGAGCAGCAGACCTGAAACAGAATTAAGGCCGGGACAAGCATTAGAAATACTGTAGAACCGATATGCCAACATCGGAGAGACGGAGAGCATGGCGAAGGAAGATAGAAAGGTTTTTGGCAGACACATGAAAGGGGTGACAAAAGTTGAAAGGACTCTATAAGGGTTTTTTCATGGCGGTACCGGAACGCCCGCCGTGCACGGGGCGCGCGACCAGCAACGCGAGGCAGCAGCAGCACACGGCGGCCGCCGCCGGCAGGCACGAGAAAGACCGGCGGCCCATGGGCGGGTGACTGGGCAAATGCACGACGACGAAGAAGAACCGCCGTGTGTAAAACCGGAAGGCAACGAGAAACAATCAGCAGCAGCCGTAGAGGATAGAGGGCATAATGCCATCCAGGGCTACTTATAGATAATCCCAGGTCACTCTCGAGTTTCCAGTTTCTACCGCGCTGTACTCCACGGTTTAAAACTCAAACGGGCGCGGTAAATTTTGTCCCGTGACCGTCGGGCGGGACTGGGATACAGTTAAGGCTTGACGAAACGCAAGCCGTCTTGTCGAGGAAGAAGAAAAGACGTTGTGCGTGACTGTGTTCTGTTGAAAAGGGCGCGTGCAATCACCAAACATTGGGTGGGGGAAGGGATTCGGAGAACTGGAGTGGAGATCCGGTACGGCGCAGGCGATGAAGATTGCATCGAAGACCGCGTCTTCTGCATGCATTGTCTGACGACTGACGTTGTGCCGGTGTTCGCCTGTGTTCATGCGTGGATGCCAACAAGAAGAAGAATCAATGGAAATGTACTCCGTGCTGTGCCAACGGTGACGATGGCGTGATTTTTCAGTACAACCAAACCAAGTTCCAGTCTTCCAGAGTAGCAGCGGCCGATGCTTTCGAAAACTGCAGGTGTGGTGTTCAAACACAGGAGGTTCAGTTCGGAGAGAGAGAGAGAGCGACCGACGGGCGGACGGCGCAGGCCCCCTGTGGGCGCTGCCAGCGCTGCTGTCTCCGTTAGATTTAGTCTCCGTGTGGTAGTACCTGCTACTGCTGGAACGGAGAATATGCTCGTACGACTAGTACTCCAATGACTGTTGGAGTAGCCATGGGAGCCTGCTGGAAGAGGGGCCGGCGCGGAGTGGCTTGATCACTGCCTGGAGCGGAGACGGACAACAAAAACAAGAAGGCTGCGGCCGGCGCGGAGTGGCTCTGCGCGTGACGCCGCCATGACGCCCCGACGCCAAAGCCAGCCAGCCAGCCGGAGCACTGCGCGTCGCTGCCAGCTGCAGCGGGCAGCGTGCACCGGTATTTGTAGCCGGCCGGCGCGCGGCTTCGTGGTGCATGCGACGAGGAGAGGAGAACGGTGGCGAGACGACAGGCGGATGGATGGAATGGACGCCGGAAGCAGGGCAGGGCAGCGGGTACTCCTACATGGAAGCGGGGGGGGGCGGCCTCGGGGCTGGCCGCGTGGACACGCAGTGATGATGGCTCGAGTCGCATCGTGTCGAGCCGTCTCGTCGTTCAGCCGGCCGGGGAGCCGGATGACCGGTGGGTGACTCATGCCGACAGGCACCCCTGCCTGAAAAAAAAAATTTGTAGCACCCTACGTGACATTAGATCTTAACCGTAGTTGTCTTAACCTTAGTTTGCATCGGCTCCGCACCACGAAGTTTGGTTCAGTCCATTAAACGCGACCAACGTCTGCCTAACAGTCGGAGACCAGGTGTACCAATGATGCAAGAAATGCAGAGTTACCAATTTTTGTTTGTTCGTCAGGATCCATGTACTCTTCGAATTTTGTTCCCTCTATCTGAACCATTGATAGCAAATTAATCCCTCCGTCCCCATTTAATTATTATTTTAGATGTAGACACAAAGATTAAATACTATAATGAGATGCATTAAAAAAAATAGAAATAAAAATATATTAAAATAGAGAAAGACGTATTAAAAAATGAGAATAATAAGTAAAAAATAAATTTGTACGTGGCACTGGTAGGATCACAACGATTCTCAGAAAGGAAAAGGTCTAATTCTGCTGAAAATAATTACAGTATTCGTGGATATATACAGCTATCTATTCAACGCACACTTGTTGATGCTCTACGCAGATCAAAAATCAATGAAGATAATCTATTGACTTAATTCCGTACAACATGGGCAACTATGTAGGAACAATTTGTTGTACTGGGAAGCAAGTGTGCATCAAAGAGCTGCTGCCACCTGCTGCCGTAGAGGCGTGAGAAGCCTTGCAAGAGGCAGAGGCACATGCGCTTTTACAAATGTCCCATTTTCCTTGTACTCCTGCATTAGATTGTGGACGGGCAGTTGTTAGTCTTAAACAAGAATGGAGGTGCGAGTTTTACTAATTTTCAACAGAAGTTTATCAGGTAATCACATGTGCTTTATCACATCTCATTAGTAACCAGCATTAACTGACGCATATGACGATATAGATTGCGACTCATAGATTTTTAAACTCAGAACATAGTAGCAAGGCATAAAATTTCATAACAAGTGTTTAATGTTTTCAGAATACCACAAGTAAAAGAAAATTGTCTTATAAAGATCAAACAGGAAACTCACCGTTTTTTCAACCATTCCAACCTTATGTATGTCGTTTAGGAGATCCCCTTTGTCATATGGAACAAAAGCTTCTATAGGCACAAGTGAGTCCTGTAGAAGACAAATACCCAGGTTTCATTCAAGCCATGTTCCATTTAAGTTGAGAGGCGCCACATACTGAAAAAAGGTATCTGAAATAAGTCCTTTGCTAAATGAGAAGACATGAACCTTCAACTTTGCCTGAATTGCATTACAGAATTCTTCCAGGCCATCACCATTCATGGCTGATATGCAGATTATCCCTTGTTTCTCTGCTTCCCTTTTCACTCTCAATGGTTCGTCAGTATTGTCAATCTAGTTGGAAATGCAATTTTTGATCAATTAAAAATTGCAGTAGTAGTATTGTAATCAACAAAGCATTATATTAATCAGAACGTATAATTATGCCACCCTTGCACTGGTATCCCAAATTCTTGAATGAATAATGATGATTCAGATTGAAAGCAAAGAACATAACACTGAGTGAGCAAATGCACCTTATTCCACACAACTAATTTGGGGATCGACTCTATATCCAGCTCCTTCAATACTTTGTCGACAGCATCTATTTGTTGTTGAGCTAACGGGTGGCTGGAAGACACATGACAAAATATTAAGACCGTCCAGAAGCATTGAGTTGAATTTAAAATAAAGGTAGTGTCTATTGTGTCAGTTCCTTGCCTGATATCCACAAGATGAACTATAACTGATGATTCTGCTATCTCCTCCAGTGTTGCTCTAAATGCCGCCACCTGTACAGGTATAAATCATTGATCTTTAACAGTTTGCATACCTAAAAGAAATAAAAAAAGCATGCTACAATTCTACAAACTAATATATATACACAAGATGACTTCTACTAATGCAATGATACACAGCTCTCCTGAAAGTTCAAGAGAAAAATATGTGAGCAATGTGCTCTGGTTCTACACACCAGCATGGTGGGTAACTTCTGAATGAATCCGACGGTATCAGTTAGAAGAAATTCAGTACCATTCTTCATCTGCAAAGGAATGAACAGCAATATTGTGTTATAGCATGGCATGAAGATATATTCTGGATGGTTTTCATGCAGAACCATCTTCTCCTTTTCAAAGGCACACAAATGATGGCGAAGATAGATGTTTTCTGTGTCCAGCTAATGCAACCCATATGAAAACCTATATATACATTGATGACTGGACATGAGAATTTACTGGTTAACGTACCAATACTCTCCTTGTAGTTGGATCTAATGTGGCAAATAGCTTATCTTCTGCTAGCACATCAGCTCCAGTTAAGCGGTTTAAGAGTGTACTTTTTCCAGCATTTGTGTATCCTACCTGAAAAATAATGAATCAATCAATAACTTATGGAAAATGATAACGCAATTCTCAAGAAAATATCCATGTTCTTACCAGAGAAACAACAGGAATAGGAACTGACTGACGACGGTTGCGATACAACTTTCTATGTTTTCGGACAGACTCCAATTCTTTCTTCAACGCACTTATCTGTCGGTGACATCTAGGATGTGAATCATCAATTTCCGAAAACATAATCGGTACACGCTCAGCAATATAAAAGAGAGGAAAATATACAAATTTTCTAAAAGAATTAATAAAAGGATCATGATATAATATAGAAAGGTATGCAAATATCTCCATACAGAACAAGTGCCCGATGGCCAATGTGCAAATAGCAAAACAAGTGCCCTAGTTTACTGCCAGATCAGGATATTACTTGAGTTCTCAAGATGCGCTTGTCAACTTCAATTTGTTTCTCACCCATACCCTTAACTTGCCCTCCTGCCTGACGTTCAAGGTGAGTCCACAACTTTGTTAACCTAGGAAGTTGATATTCCATCTGTGCCAAGGTGACCTAAAACAAAGATAAAATATGCAGACCAATTTAAGATTTGTGATAAAAAAAAAACTGCTTACCTTTTTATATTAGGAACCAAAACCAAGACAATAACCTTGTGAACTTCAATTTATAATATTCTTATTTGACACAATCGAATGTGTAATATTTAAATTTTTCACCAAAGGAAATGATGTACTATAGCAATAAAAAATACTGTGGTAATTTAGATAACAATTTACAACTGCTTGGCTCAAAGCTATTAGAGGTGATTACACAGTGTACTATATCAGAAATGAACCACAAATTCATATTTATCCAGATGCAGATGTGTGAGATGCTAAAAGAACAAGAAACATTAAATTATTAAGTAAATGATTTGTTATGTAGAAGATGTGTTCTGTAAAGCAAAGAAGATGCATTTATTTATTTGTTTACCTGCAAAGCAGCTTCATGTGTTGCTGCTCTTTGATTAAAAATATCCAGAATAAGAGCAGTACGGTCACAGACTCGGACACTCCCACCAAATGACTTCTCTAAGTTACGCAGTTGTCTGAAATCAGAATGTAAAATATTTGCTACCAATTTAACAAAAATATCATAAGGTAACACCGTAACATGATAGACGCAATTAGATAGTACATAAAACAACAAATACAAATCTTTAGATAACTATCCACATCAAATTTTTCACACTTATAAGTTAAGGGAAAAATGTTAAAAGATAAAGATTGATTACCATTAATAACCTTTCGTATTCATAACACAGCAATTAGAGCAGAAATAGGTCCATCAGGGCAACAGACGTGGATATATGATAAGAAGTTTGGCAATAACCACTTTTATAGGCAATGCCGGCTGGTTCTATGTAATAAGGAGGACGGGCATTAAAATGTGACATTTATTTTTAACTTAATAATCCTCAGAAGGTTAAGATCCTAAAGTAGTTCCACTACTACGTCAGACACATGCATAATTTTAGTGCAGTAGCTATGGCAAATTCAGCAGCAATGTTGAAACCTTGTAGCAGAATAACAGGTGAGAATCTTACCCAGGGGATAGCTCATCATCAAAAATTACAGTCTCGACATCAAGGGCTTGAATTGCAGTCCTGATTTCAGAAACCTTGCCCGGACCAATGTATGTCCTTGGATTTGGGTTAGAAAGCCTAATGGAAAACAAAGGCATGAGGACAACTGATTCTGTAATGAGCAAGCCATGCCATAGTCTTAGATAAGATAACAACACAGAAATTTGAGAAGGCGAACTGATGAGATTGCATTTAGAGTAGTGATGAAAATCTGGCGGTATGCATCACACATTTGTAAAGTAACAATAGCATTTCGTATACCAGAGGGTAAAATAAACTGGTCCAATGGCACAATCCTAGCTCAGTAGAAATGATCTTGGCAAAGAGAAGCTTACTTCTGATAGGTTGAGCCGACGACCACTAGCCCGGCAGTATCAGCTAACTGCTCCAGCTCCTTGACGGATTCCTCTATGCCGAAGAGATTTCCACCTGTCTTCTTGCACTCAACTCCAACTAAATATGCCTTCTCTTGGAATATCTGCAGATAAACAGTTTCAGAAGTCAGAAAGCTGGAACTGACACGCAACAGAATTGTTTACCTCCCGTATCCAAAGAACGACTAAAAAATAATATTTTTTTTGTTTGCATCGAAGAGGAATTAAGAGCCCGGTGGATTTGGCGATTGCAGGCTATCGAAGTTCTATGTTTTATATATATATATATATAAAAGAACAGGAGGGCAAAGCCGTACTGGTTACTTGACTCAATTAAGACAGCCTGCTCCTCAATTATCCGTTCCAGAGCAAAGGCAGCTACCTCTTTGCCGTTGATGAGCTTGAACCGGTCGCTCCCCGCCGCCGCGTCCTCCTCCTGCTGCATCCGCTGCCGCCTGCTCTTCACGAATGCCTTCGCGAGCGGCCTCTCCTCGTCCACCACCAGCATCTCCGCGGCACCTCCTTCCGCATCCTCTACCGCGGTACGAGACTCCTCCAACGCTTCAGTCTCCGCCAGCGGGGCCTCGAGCAGCGGCTCGTCGAGCGCCCGGGCGGGGCGGCGACGGCGAGGAGGGGAGCAGCGGAGGCTGGTCGCGGTGGGCCACCGGCGGCTGTGCGAGCATGGCGTGGCGGTGGGGGCGGAGGTGGAGGGCAGCGGGAGGGAGACGGCGGCAGCGAAGAGGCAGACGGCGGCAGCCCTCATGACGAAGCTTCTGCTCCGTTCCGGGCGGGGGTGGCTCTGTTCGTTCCTGCCAACGGCCGAGTGGATAGACGAGGAAGCAGAGGGCGGGTGACGACGTGGGCTCGTGTCCGCCGTTCGTGCTTGGGTGCACGAATCTTGATGTAACTTAAGTGTAATAGGATTATAGGAGTACCATGACACGTGGTGGGCACAAAAAAATATCTTTGCTGAAGTTTCACAAAGTTTCACCAAATTTAAATGCTTGAAAATTCGCGGTTGTTCTGATCTTGTAGATTGGTTCATAATGAAATGCATGCTCAAACATGTTCATATAAAAATCTTATAAATTGGTTTTGATCAATGGAAATATGAAAAATACAGGTTATAGCAATCTAGTAGACAATATTATACCATGAGATGCCTAACATGTCAGAATAAAAAAAACACACAATGTAGTTGTAGAGCCACACATCCTAATTCTTATGAAATTAGGCCGGCATGGCATTAGAATTCAACTCCAGAGTCTTAAAAAATGTAGCCAAACATCTCAACTCTAAAAAATTTATAGCAACCCAACTTCGTGGAGTTGTTAGAGCCCCAATACAATTTTTTAGAGCATCTTTTTCTAACTCTAAGTAGATCGAAAACAAATCTAGACGTGAAGTTCTAATAAATTACCCACATTTGCCATCGGTTACACAACCTAAACAAAACCATTCTATTTCTTTCTTTCATCATCGATCTCTTTTACCACCAAATCAATCTGAGCCGTTAAATTTTAAAAGAGGAAAAAAAGGAAAAATTGAAGGATTTAGTTTCCAAATCTGTCAAATTGATTTATTTTCAAAAATGAAGAATTTAGTTTTCAAAACTATCGCATGCATCCATAACTCATTTATTTTCTTTCCAAATTAAATATTTTAATAATTATAAATTTTAAAAGAGCTTTTACCTCCTAGGAGGTAAAAAGAACTGTTTATTCATCAAGATCCGTGCAAATGAACGGCTCATATTAATTTAAGTCTACTATAGAATCACCTCCCTTAGTTTATTTTATTGATCTTTTTGTCTTTTAGTTCTTTTTGTTCCCTTTCTTTTTGATTTGAAAAGTTTGTAATCAGAACCAGGCTATGATAAGCAAAGGCCGAAAACAAGTTATGTTTCTCTTATTTAAAATACACATCCAAATTCTAGAAAAAAATGCAAAAAAAGAAGAGAGATAACAGAAAAGATCTTGAAGAAATCAACAGAAGCATTGAAGAAATCAACGGAAGCACAGTGATCATAAGTTAGATAAATAGTTCCTTGTCACACCACCATGCACATACCCTCTTTTTGTGTTTAAATTAACCGTACATCCAAGACTCATGCTTACCACATGCCATATATAAATTTAAATACATAAATTAAGAGACAACCGGCCTTTTCTCAGAGAAACAGAGTGCAGGCCTTGCGATAAACAAACACCCGACATGGCAGCAGAACCTTGCGCGTCGGCGTCACCATGACTCCACTCGTCCACCATAACTTATCATGTACTTGCACCAAAACCACGACTCGTCAAGCAGATGCCAAGCACTCGCATAACTTAGGGAGGAAGAAGAAAAATTCTCTGTCGCCATTGCTGTCATCATCTTCTCGCACTGCATCCAGACGTAGCAGAAGCTAGTGCACCGCGATGTTGATGGCGCTCTCGTGGACGCGGTGCTTCGTCTGCTGCGGCTTCTTCTTGGCTGCGGCAGGTCGGGCGTCCCCGGCCCTGCCGCACTTGCAGCTGCCGTCGAGGACGCTGGCGCGGCAGCACGGCCGCGACGCGCCGTCGCTCTCCGACGAGGAGTTGGAGGTCTCCATGGCCGTCGCCGTCGTCGTCTTCCTCCGGCCCAGCTTCGGTGACTTCGGCCGGGTCGTCGGCAGCTTCTTGTACTCGGCTTTCGGGGACGGCGCTTCGTGGTAGAAGCTCGGCATCGGCGTCGCCTTGAACGTCAGGCTCTTCCGCAGCAGCTTCAGAGCCTCCTCTTGCTCTTTCTGCAGATTCAGACACGCGTAGGAACCAAACCGATAAATTAGTTTTCTCAACATTGTTTGGCATCCATCGATGAAAACTTTTTGGCATTGTTTTTCTTTTCTTTTCTGTGCTTAACTAAAAGGTTATGATTAGTAGGTAGCACCATGGTGCATTTTTAGTGCTAAATTTGACACCGCAGCTGTGTAAACAGTGCAAGCAGAACGGAAACTTGACACTGCAGCTGAATAATAGAAATGTTAAGCAAAAAAAATGTTCTGGGTGAAAAGATAGAAAAATCTGCAAGTGGGTACTAAGTGCAAATATCTTCATAACTGAACCGTGATCGAGGGTACTGATTCAACATCAGTTACTCTTAAATATAGGAACCAAGATTCAGGTCAACTGGACCAGCAAAGGAGTATTACATTACATAGGGAGATGCAGAGACACAGGAGGATGCAGATGCAGCTCAAAAGGGAAATCACAATGACAGCAAGAGAAATCAATCACCTTCAGCTTGGCTTCCAACTGAAGCTTCTCTTCCTCCATAGCCTGGTGCTTCTCCTCCAACTTCAGATAAAACTGCAAGAAAAACACAACATCAAGAAAGATCAGCAAATTTCACTCCACAGAGGTTCACATGCTTCTTAACAAAACACAACACATACTTCTCTGCGCTTCTCGGCGCGTTCAGTACAGCGGAAAACTGGGCCGGATGGAACCGTGGTCTTTCCGTTGGACGATTTCCTGCATGACAGGGCTTGAATCAAGAATCTGCGAGGAGAAAGTGAGACGGCACAACCATGGGAGTGAGGTTTGATTGTCGAAGCGTACTGGTTACTGAGTGCAGAAGCATTTCCGTCTTCCTGGTTACTTCTGTTAGTAGATTGCAGTGGCTTCCTTGTACTTGCAGATGAAGTTCTCTGTAAGAAGAGTATACATAAAACTCATACTACCTCATATGAAATGATCATGGATGAAACAGGATTTAACTAACTTAAATTTTTTGTTGTATGATTGAATCGGATAACGCGTTCATTGTACCTTCGCCGTCAAAGCCGTCTTCGCACTCAGAAACACATTTCCTTTCGCGTTGGACGCCTTGCCGTTTGACAGGTGAGGAGTGCGATCGCTGATGTCTTCAGACGTCTCTGATGGAAGATCCTCGTTCTTTTGGCCCTGGGAGTCCTCCATGGATGTCACTGAGGTGCCATCACTCACCGCTGTTAGTGTTACCTCCTGATCCTCTTCTTTACCAGCACAACGCTGCTCCACGCCTCCGTTTTCAGCACTGAGGAGAGTATCTTCACCAGCTGCACGCTCTGAATTTACAGGACATTACTCAGTAAATCAAGATCAACAGCTAATTACTCTATTCATTATATTCGACACAAGTTTGTCCTCCAAGAAGCTTACCACCATCAGTCTGCCCAGCATGATCGGTGGCTGAAGCACCTTCATTTCCAACTGATCCATCGACACCGGCAGATTGCAGCGGCTCCGAGCTGCCACCGTCATCAGGTTGCTCGACATGAACAACAGCAGGCAGGTCCAACAGATGAGCACACTTCTCATCAGACCCATCCATGGCGTCCTAGCAGGAAGGCTACCAGCAGGATCTTCCTGTTGAGAACACAGAAAGCATAATCTCAACATCCATATACCCGCTCTAAATAAGGTTATAGACACTGCAATTAAGAAACCAGGATGCTCCAATCTTCCCAGGGCCTGAAGTCGACTAGCCAACTGTATGAAGACCTCATGGCCTTCGTACGTGTAGACAGTGATGTCCTTGCTATACCGACCATGACTAGGACATGCAGTGCTGGACCTGGATAGACTGACCCGTGCAGTTTGACAACCTATCTACCATCCGATCGAACAGGCAATGATTAAGCCATTACTATTATTTTTTGAGATCCTGTTTGACGGTATGGCGTTATCTGTTAATTTGTTATGGATGTACTGTACTCCGTTTTGATGGAATTATAAAATATTAGCGCATATATTTCCGTAAGAGGAAAAAATACAGGCAAAAGACAGCACCAGCGAATAGACTACATAAAGAGTATTGTGAAGAATTGACTTGCGCCTGCCGAACTCAAATAATTGGAGGAATCAGTTTGCGGAAGACGTGTGAAGCTCTAATGGGACATAAACATCATATGCTCCATACGCTCAATTATTTGGTGTGTGGAGTTTATTTTAAATCAGCTGTATGTCCTTTGGAATTCAAGAAGACAAAGTGTTCTGAGTCCTTCTATTACTTTATTTGGATTTCCTGTGTTCAGAATATATCTTGTAACGGCAACATGGTAACCACCTTCTCAAAAAGGCATTTTTATATACTAGAAGTAGTTCTACTATACGTCTCATAATAAGGATTTGGATTCCCTAAAGGATGTTGCCTGTACTTCTTCCCCATATTGTACATTATCATATCTAGACAAACAGACCATCTATGACACAGCAAACGCAGTCCCATCCTGATAGTCACTCCTGAACTAAAAACATACTCCTAACTCTTTTTTTCTTTTGAAGGGAAGGACTGAGCACATATTCATAACGATAAAATAGTGCAGATTTGTCGGCGATATCTATCAAATCGATACTATTTCTGTGTCAATGACTACTGATCAGAACATTGTCTACCATAGATATAAAAAAAAAAAAGAACATTGTCTACCATAGTGAACAGAGTTACTGACCGTTTCTAATCTCAGATCCTCACGACCAGAAACAAAACAAAAAAAAGAATCAACCGAGGTTATTAATAAAACTCCAACTAGCCCTGTTAAAAACAAGGTTCTTGCTTGTTCTAAACACAAAGGAATGAACCGTGGGTGGGGTAAAATGAAGCTCCTGTGGAAGCCATGCCGGGGCTCTGTTTCACGTAAGGTGCAGCAGAGTGCCAGAGACGAGCAACCTCGCACAGTCGCACTGATCAAATTTGGGTGCAGTCACCCACACACACGATCGAATTCAAAAGGAATAAAGTAACCAATTTTCCCTTGCAATTCGCACGAGCTGTTCGGTACTGATGAAACGCGGACACAGATGCACATCAGCCGAAGGGAGTTTCAGGTAAGTGACTGTAAACTGAGGCAAGCAAGAACGCGCGGGTTTTGTTACCTCGCGTTCCCGGCAGGGAGAGCTTCGCTTCGCTCCGCTTGGCTTCTTCTTCTTCCCTTGCACCGGCGGCCGCTTGGAGTCGGACGAGCACAGGGCGGCGTCACAGTGGTGGCGCTATTTGTAAGACGAGAGGGGAGCGGTGGCGGTGGCGGTGGGTTCGTTGATTTGAACGGCGTTAGCTCGAAGGTTGCTGTCTCTCTCTCGCCTCGCCTTTGCATGGGGTCCCCGGGCGCTGCTGCGCCGTCGGCTTTTGTGCGAGGCGGTGCAGAGCGCGGTGAAACGGTACGGACCAAAAGAGTGGTTCGAACGGCTTGGGCGCCACCTCGGCTTCTTCCTCCTTCCTGGTTGGTGATTCGTCTATCCTCCTCTGTCTCCTGGCACCTTTTTTTTTGTTAAAGATAATTGCTTGAGCGACCTGTTTTGAAGCCTAATAGCCAATTTGATTTCATTTTTCTAATTTTGCTTATTTGACCCATTTTTGAGCTTTAAATAATCAATTTGACACAAAACTTTACGTATTTGACTCTTCTTTTTCAGCAAATGAGAGTTAAATTGGCTACTTGAAGTACAAAAGCAGGATTAAATAAGCAAAGTTAAAAAAACAGTGTCAAATTGGCTATTAGCCTTCAAAAGAGAAAAAAAAAACAAATGCCCTTTTTTCTTATCAATTCCTTACTTCTATTGTACTAGTATTTTGTTGGATAATAACAGTTCGATTAAGTTAGTTGGCCGGTGACACGAGGAAATTCAGTGAACAGTGCTAGTGTAACATCGTTGTATGATTTGTCCATGGTAACAGGACACCTAATTTGTTGGCAAATTTTCTTCAGGAAATAGGTTGTCTGTCACTGAAGTTAATCACCTGGGTTTGATGGCTCAAGCCTATGGATTAGTTCGCTTGCTGAATATAGTTAAGCCTTGATCACGCCTGAAATTCAATTGGCCGCAGTGGAATGCCGTGCAGTTTAAACAGTTGTTGGGTCAGCTGTTGGAAACGTTACTGCTCCACTTCAGCTAACTTCGAGCAATTACAAATTGTTTATCTGACGGATATATAGATAAATAAAGCTATTGCAAAAAGGAAAAACTAAATATGATTCAAATTTTCTTAAGGATATAATACTAGAATCTTTGAATATTGGAAGGAGTACTGAATGTGCTGGTATAAATTTAGAGCAGTGCAACAAAGCAAAACACTGAATCGGATTCTCTTGTGTCATTGTATGCAGAAGTCACCAGGAAGAAAGAAAGAGAAATTTCAAACACGCGCTTGCGTTATATGATCAATAAACCCAAGTGATATGATACTAAAATATTAGCGATCTCGTTAATGATAGCTCGAAGCTGATAAACAAGTACCTTAATGATATCTCAGAGCTAAAAAAGAAACTCACGATGTCTCTAAGACGAACAACAATGCGGAGGCAGGTGTGAATGTTTCATACTAGTAGTATGTTCTTGCATGCACGTACCACACGACACACGCTGACCGATCTCATTTTAAATGTGTTTACGCCTGAAACAAATCAGAGCAAATCCGTAGGAAAACAATCGAGAAATGGTTGTAGGGATAACTTGTCCTTAGGAACTACGGCAGGTAAGATCGAATATAGTACTCGTGTAATTCAGCGCTAAAGTATGGTGTAGACGTGTCCGATCGGTCGCATCCTCGTGGTCAATCATCACCTACCGATGAATAAATGAATGAAAGATCATGTCCATACGGCGGTTACGACCGTGACCACACCACCATGCATGACTCGCTACCAGCACAATATGTATACCATCAACTATAATTTGCAGTTGATCACCCAATTCATGAGCTTGCTATTATTATTTCTCTGGTCCTGTAGTACATAAGGAAATTTCCAGTCTTTTTATTTCAGTTGATCGATTGATTGAGCTAGGGGGACAATCGGATGAACAGTCCCATCTCTCTCTCTCTCTCTCTCTCTCTCTCTCATGAGTAACAACAGTTCACCTGTATCTATGAAGACACAGAACCTTTTTCATTTGTGGGAGAAGCTAGCTGGGTAGGAGTAGCTATTACTGATGATGAAATTATGCTGAGTATGAAAGTGATCGAACCAATCTAGATCGACAACATGAGTTTGGAAGTTAAACTCTCAATGCGATAGATCGAAAGAATAAAGGTGCCACCTTAGCTTTTACGCGCTACTAAGATTACCAAGACAATGGTGGTCGACGATAGGGAAGGTGGCTGACAACGGTGATCCGAGCTACCGGCCAGGCATTAAGGCTTAGCTTGGGCCAGCTTGCAAACTACAGCTTGGTTTTGTATAGTCATTAGTCATATCTGACGGTTTCATCGTATAATCGTGTCACGGGTATCGATCATGGTTCAGGCATTGGTTATATCCTATCGAAACCTCTGTTGTCTTACACTGATAAAAAGTTCTATCGTAGGGTGAGCCACGCCACGTCGACTGGCCAGCCGGCGAGCCGGCAGAAGGTAAGGTAAGCAAGTCTACGCGATGCGACGATGGCGCCCCGTCGTCGTCCATCCTAGGTCGCTCGCTAGGATGACGACGATCGACCCCGGCCACCACAGCTCACGGGATTATTAAGCCCACCGCGCCTGACGGCGCCGGGCATCTGTCACAACAAGTAGCACCGGACCACCGGGAACCGGATAGGCGCGCGCGGTCGGATCCGGCGGCGCTATCGCGGGGATCCCACGCAGCCGCGAGGTCGCTGTAGCGTCAGCAGGTGTGATACTCTCAAAATTTCAACTAAATAATAAAACCCTCTAGTAATTTTCTATTTTCTACACCTCTCTTTTATTTTTATTTTAGTGAAAAAATCTCATATAATGGATAGATTCAAAAAAGAAAATTTAAAATTTAAAATTTGAATCTTGATAAGTGCTTAAGTGAAATTTTCTTTTTCGAAATTATCAAAATTTATTCGAATTTATTTGATTTATTTGAATTTGTAGTCGCTTTCAAAAAGAAAAAAGAAAAACCAAATCTCGCCTCCCACTCCCGGCCCAGCCGCGCCACTCCCCGCCTCCGGCCCAGCCGCACCGCCTCCTCCCCTTTCTTTTCTCGGTCGGGCCGCACGCGCGCGCGGATGGCCCAGCACGACGACCGGCCCGACTCGGGGAAGCGTCGTCTTCCCGAGCCGTTGCCATTGCCGCACACGTCGCCCCAGTGAAGCTCCGCCCCGTCGCGTCGCCGCGTGAGCCCGACGTCACGCTTCACCCGTCACGCACACTGCTGCCCGTCCCG
>BCLF01000080.1:219838-262573 GCA_001602275.1 Zoysia japonica | reverse complement strand
CTTCAGTGCATACAGAAATTTATTCCTAGCCCATTTTTAGTCCAAATAAATTTTTAAAAATTTCAAGAAAATCCTCACTTTACAAATACACCCCTACACATTAAAAAGACCCCTCACATCTTATTTTTACCACTATTATCACATATCACCTCCATTTATCGAGATCTTTGCACCGTTAGAACTATAAACTCGAGCCCTACCTTATAAAGCCACTCACCACTCCGAGAACCTTCTGTTAATTTGGTGTTTATTCGATCCTCGTTTTATATTCTTTTTCGTATAAATTTATTTATTTACTTTATATCGTTTTCTCGTGTAGATGACGAAGCGCTCGGAGACGAAGAGACCGACGATCTGGAGTACGAGAAAGAGCCCGAGGACGCTTACAAAGTCAAGTCCTAATCTCTTGGCCATTTTGCTCCTAGTTTTTCGCTACGCACCTATAGAGCCCGTATGCTTGCATGTTCATAGCTATATGTTCAAAACTAAAATGCTTAGGAACACTCACGTGAAGTCATGCTTCATCATTCAATATACATAACCACTATTTATCAAACGAGTTACAAGAGTTTAGAGGAGTGTATCAAATAAAGTGAGATGAAACTTAGTGAAAACTGGTGATAGGTGATGAGAAAGAATAATGTTTTTGTCGTGCGACGGACTCTTAGAGCTGTGTGCTGTGTGTAGGCTTCGGACCAGTCCACCTGCCGTGAACGAGCGTCGCCCCTGTCGTATAAGGACCGGTTCATCGAATCTCAACGTAGTGATTTTGTGCAACTATATAACCTGTCTGGGCAGGACTCACTCCACCCCTTTGATCGTCCACTTTGACACCTAAGGCTGTCGGATGGTACACAAATCGCAGGAGCAGACGTGAGATACTCACGGTCCGGTCTTCGATTATAGCAATAGCTCGCGTCATGAGATCGTATTGCCCACCGGTATAGCCCCTGATTTTTATAATTAACCGTCTGTGTGGGATCCCAGGAAGAGGACGTGGATGATCTAAATCCATGGTTTGATACGGGAATGTGCTATCGTGTCATCGGTGGCATGAAAAACTCTGAGAGACGATCCTGTTTGTATCTTGAGGCGGACTTTGTAGACACCTTGGTGTGCGTTGGAATGAACGTTATGTGACTTTGTTGATCAAGAGGAGTATAGCCTATGGGTACACTGTACAACCTCTGCAGAGTGTATTATCCATCTGAAATGGGTGTTGTCACGGTATTGACACGCTATAGCTTGGGCTCACAATGATTAGTCTTGATCACTTTTTTGATGGTGTGAGTGGGTGTAGCTACCCGTGTTTTTAAAAAGTATGTGGCTAGGATAATGTAGACCCATCCAGTTAAAATTTGAGAACTGGCGGAAAATGTGACTACTCTCCCAGGTCCAACCTTTAAAATACTGATAAAGTAAGTAAACTTCCATCTCCATTTTAAAAACTCCTCTGTAGAGAAGACTGCATAAAAATATTTTTTGAAAAAGGAAACCTTGGCTCCTTTTGATGGCCTCGTAACCATGAATACATCTAAGTACGGGGTTAGAACTTGCTGAGTACTTTTGTGCTCACTCTTGCCGTTGTCGCTTTGACGAAGAAGAAGATGGTACTGGCTTCGATGGTGATGAGTAAAATTTTCTGCGCGCAAATTTACCTGTGGTTTTTGTTTTAGCTTTTGCTTTTTATCTTTTTCTTTTATGTAATAACTGTGCGATGATGTCTGTGCACCTCGCTGATTTGTAATCTAAATTTTAGATGTAAGATTTTTTTAAGACAATATATATAATATTATTATATATTTATGATGTACGTGCGCATCAACTACTGATTCAGTGATCGGTACGTTGCTCACCGAATGTTTGAGAAATGGGTACGACTGGTCGATCGCCTCCGTGGGCGCGTCGAGGACCCGCGCGCGCGATAGAGCTGCAGGCCGGACGGGCTCACCGTGTGGGAGCGCGAGGCGCGACGGCGACGCGCGCGCGCGGCGGTTGGCCTTGGAGACCGGCGGCTAGGGTCGGTGGACGAGACGTACGACGTCGGCAGTGCGCGCGAGCTCTGGCGGTCTGGCCTGCACACGCGTTCGCCGCGATTAATTAACGTGCACTGCCCTGCCCCCACTGGCCGCCGACGAACTGGCGCCGTACGTGCGCGCAAGACGTCTCGTCTCAACCGCCGGGCACCGGGCGGTTGTGGGTGGGCTCAGCTCCAGCCAGTTGCTGCTGTTGCGGTGGGGGGCAGGGCTGGGGGCCGGCCGGCCCGCCCGCGAGGGGTGGTTGCTGACTCGCTGTTACCTCTGTTCTGTATTTGTTTAACCAAAGCGGTTTTGCTAACTTAGACTCAAGTTAATGTGGTTTTGATGACGCAAGTATACATAGGTAATTTAGACAGATAATAACAGTGCCACTAAAGCAGGGACTGGAGCAAATTCTTAGGTGGAGATGGACAAGGATGACTATGCCATCATGCAGGGGAAAGTAGAGCGATTACGATAAACTCTTGGCTAGAGATCGACGAGGAGGACTAGCACCACCAGGGAAATGCAAGTGTGTCCGGGTAAGATTGCCTTGACCTTACTCAAGTCACCATAGGTTAACCACAATGTACTTAAAAGTGGTACTTATACAATAAATGAAATTATATTGTTCAGCTACACTCATTGTGAAACTAGTCTTTATACCATTAAATGCAAAAGCCACCCATATGTATACTGCCTGACCATAAGTAATTTAAAACTAATATTTACATTGTCATGCGCGCAGGACTCGCTGAAGATTGGGGATGGCTGACTTTTTTTATACTCACTCATCAAATTTGTGGTGGACGGCATGTTGTGCAAGCTGGTAATAACTCTTGCCACCTACGTCTGGTTCTACCGTAAGGACCGCTGGCGTCTCTAAACACTGCGGTTGCTCTTAACCAGAAGTACTCTATATTTGTTTATTGGAGAGAAAAATGAAACGATTTGGTAAATATAGAGGTAAAGTAAACCAAATTTTAGTTTAGTGCTTATTTGGACATGAGCCAAACTTGAGGGAATAAAGTATTTCCTCTGTTTCAAATTGTCATTTTGATGTAAAGAGTAAAAATGTGGTATATACACCGTGTGAGGAGGAGAGATAGAGATGAAGAACTATTAAGAAGAGAAAAATATGTATTAGAAAGTGATAACGACTTAGAATTCGAGAAAACTGGAGGATGTCAATGCTTTGGACTCGTATTTCATTTACGGATGCCTGATCCCCGCCACAACGATGATTCAGCAAAGAATAGCGGACGCCTTCTCTTAGAAAGCACTGAACCACTTCTCATCACACAAATGATCGACCATCTGTGAAGGCTGAACAGACTGAATTTTCTCAGAGTTCAATTTTGATATGAAGATTGACAGCCCACAAAGATCGGTGTGAGTACATATACACATATAACAGGAGCGGCAGCAGCTTGAATGTGTCTACGTTTGGTGCTGTACGTATAATCCGTCGTCAGTTTTTCGGCGACCCTCCGTTGGCCGGCTCGAGTTTCCTAGATGCCACGGGCGGCACTCCTCCACCGGCCGGCAGCTGCGGAATTGCTGTGGCGCCCGCCGAGTTCTTCGAAACGACCATATTATCGCCTCCATTGCAGAATTGCACAGGATCAGATCGATCAGGCGTAGAAGAAGAAGATCGATCGATGCATGTGACGATCAGTGTATAACTAATTAATCAGTGTCGATCAGTCCATGCATGTGACGATCGAGAGAGGTTGAACGAACGTACGTACCGCAGAACTGGTCGCAAAGGAACAAGCACTCGATGTCGGACTTGTGGTACTGGGGGCAAGACTTCTTGAAGCAGTTCAGGAAGCAGCGGAACGTGAACGGGTCTTGCGCCGCCGCCGCCGCCGCCGGCGGAGCCGTCGCCAGTACTAGGAGGCAGCACGTGATCAGCACGGCCGCTGCCTGTACCTGCACCCTCCTCAGTCCCATCGCCTCCATCCTTGAATGGTTGTTAGCTCCTGCGGGCTGATGGTGATGGATATGGGGACGGAGAGATGGGACCGAGGGGAGGTCGAGTCGGTCGTCCGGAGGAAGACGACGACTTGTCCATGGTATGTCTCTCTATTTATATCGTGTGACGGGCGTGACACGGCTTGCTAAAAAAGAGGTGAGAAAGGGCCACAATTGCATGCAGCCAGTCAGCCACACACGGAAGAAACAGTGTAGCGATAACCTCTCAGGTACAAAAATAGAACTACAATCCAAGAAAATGGAAATTGGCCAGGTCATATAATCTCAACAAAAAAAAAGACCAACGTACAGCAGTTCCGCTAAAGTGGACCATTTTCCTTCTTTCACCTCTTAAAACCTCTTAAAAGGTGAAACTTAAATCATTCTGAACCGTCGAATTTTTTTAAAAAAATAATTTATATAATATCTCAAAAAAAAAATTTATACAGCAATTTTCTTTCCGACGACTGACATTTATTTCAAAAATAGTCGGTTGCTCCCTCCGTCAATCGCACCCCCGGCATCCGTGAAATTACCCTGCTACCCTTAGTTCACTTCCCAACGCACAACCGGAGCCTCCTAAGAAATTGCTCCCCCAGATCTGCTGCTTCGACCGCCGTCGATACGGAGACGAGGACGGCAGCTTTCTCTTCCTCGACGACGACATCTTCCTCCTCCGCGTGCATGCTCACCAAGCTCTGCAGCCGCGCATCGTTGCTCCTCGCCCTTGCTGAGTTCCGCGGCTGCGTGCCGTCGCCCCTCGCCCTTGCCGAGTTCCGCTGGCAACGCGAGGGAGGCCGGCGAACTGCTCGCGGCGGGGCGACGCGAGGGATGTCGGCGAACTGCTCGCGGCGGGGCGACGAAGGCCGCTGACGACGCACTGGCCCTGGGCAACGCAAGAGAGACCGGCTAGCTGCTAGCGGTGGGGCGACGAAGGCCACCGGCGACCTGCTCGCGGCGGGGCCGCCGCCACCGAGCTGCGTGCAGTGCCGCGGGTCTTCGTGGCCCTCGTCGATTGTTCAGTTGGGTCGTCATATCCGAAGGAAGCTCACAAAACGAGGGATGACTTGAGAGCGCAAGTTGCCAGCTCTGCTGTCCGGTGCATTTACTTTGGAGCAGGGACGCGTTTGCGGTGGCCTTGAGTTGCGAGAACGTCGGTTAATATGGGACAAAATTCAAACTCTAAAACGTCAGATACAATTCCTTTGTTTTCTAAAAGTTTCATTCTAAAATTGATCAAAACCAAACAAACATGCTTATTTTTAACCATTAATTTTCTAAAAAAAATTCTATAATTCAACGGCAAATAAATTATTTTTTTATATCATCATGATAAGACTTTGATACTATTGTATCTAATTCGCATGTGATTAACTATACAATTTTTTTAGAATTTGATGACTAAAAATAGAGAGTCGCTTGACTTAATTTGAACAAAATTAGAACAACAACATTTTTAAACGCATAGGTAGCTATTAGCTAACAAGATGAAGTGATGGAACCTGCCCGCAGCCGGCATGTTTCAAATTTCAAATTCAGCATGTTGAGTTAATATCTACTCCATCCGTTTCAAAATAAATGACATTTTGATTTTTAAAATCAATATTTGATCAAACGTCTTATTTAAAAAATTTACGAAAATACAAAAATAACCAAGATACGGTTAAAGTACTTATAACAATGAATCATTTCACAATAAAATAAATAATATTTTCACAAATTTTTTGAATAAGATGAATAGTCAAAGACAGATATTTAAAAATTAAAAAAATATTTATTTTAAAATGGAGGGAGTATTTTTTTTTCTCCAGCACTCCGGTAGGCGTCGTCCCAATTGACTCTGAGAAATATGCATACAGATGACTAGTTTCTCGTAGGCGTACTCATAAGAGTGGGGTTTGTCAGCGTGTGTTCTTAGGGGCATATCCTCATACATACGGAGTATATGCGATTATATGTGAGTGCCTGCATGATGTGTAATGTGTGTTTTGCAAAGAATTTGGCCCGCGAAGTCACACAGACTATTCACGTACGCTGGGACAAAATGATCTTCAAGATATATAGAATCATCGCAACTCAATTTTGTTTTCAAATTTTTTTACATAAAGGTTAATTGGCCGACCACACGCGGATTGGAGTGAAACATTGATATAAATAAAACAGGAGCAGCTTTGCAGCTTCGGTGCTGTGCCACGGCTACTAGTTCTTGGTTGTTCGATCCTCCGTTAATTGGCTGGCTTGATCAGCTTCCTGCCGGGCACAGGCAGCACTCCTGCCGGCAGCTGTGATGGCATCACCTCCATCACCGGTCCCGGCGAGTCACTCGGAGCGCCCGCGTCGAAGGGTTGATCAACTGCTCGTCGTCATCAGAATATACCACGTAATTAGAGCTCATCCATGCATGAATCCATATATGCATGAACACGATGAGAACGTTTCAGGTGGTGTCGAATATCGATGCGATGATCATCGACGCATGCGAAGACGATGAGTAAGTACTTACATGGGACGACGTCCATGGGGTGGCTGCACAGGATCTGGCACTCGTTGCGGCAGCGATCAGGCGACCACCCGGGCAGGCAGTTGGGCGTGCACTGGCCCATGCACCTGGTGTCCTGCGCCGCCGCCCGCGGAGCTGACGCCGCCGCCAGGAGCAGCAGGCAGCACAGCGAAGCCGCCGTCCTCGCCTCCATCTTGACCGCCCGGGCTAGATGTTGATGTAGTGGGGGAGGGAGCTAGGTGGCCGAGATGAGAGGACGGACGAATGGCCGGCTGGCCGGCTGGCTGATGCCGGTGGCGGTGGCTGTGGCGGTGGCGGTGACGGCGGAGGGAGACGGTGCCGCGCGCGTCTATTTGTACCGTGGGGGAGATGCATGCAGCCGCAAGTATAAACGGAGCGGTGTCCGCTGCAACGTCGTTATAGTTCGTTGAACGGACGATCTTTAGAAGAGAGAGAGAGAAAGCTAAATATAGTTTGTGGGACTTTTTTAAAAATCAATAGTTTATGGGACTTAATTAAGCTAATCCAATTGTTTTTTTCTTCCATGAGCCCATGACTGTGATATGTCCGGGACCCGAGACTCTGGGCTGCGGGAAAAGAAGTGAAGATAAGGGAGAAGTGGGCTGCGGCCCAGACATAAGAAAGCCTCTATTACTTTTCTTTTTCTTTTACTATTTATCTCCTTTCTGCTTATCTCAATTTATTTTCTACTACGCATTAATTTTATTTAAATGCGTAGATGCAAAATGATACGCACGAGATGAAGTGCAACCTTAATGATTTAAGTAACTTAGAAAGTAATTTTGTTCTACTCATTTAAAAGTTGAAATTTACGGTGTTGCATTAAGCGACACCAGGTAGTGTTTTGTTTTGTCACTCGAAATTTATGGTGATGTCTGGTGCTCCGGAAGAGAATGGACGTGTTCTGCTTCCTCCGCTTGTCTTTCCTATGGTCGCCTGTCGGCTGCCTGGGAAGTGATGTTGTGATGCATTTTCGTGCTGACAATGATAAACCACACTGGTATCCATATTATTTTCCCCGTTCGCTTATACCGTTCCATTCAACTACAGAACCGGTAGGAACAGCACATCTGCAGGCAGAATTAAGCTCCGTTTGGAATGCAGTAATTTTCCCTAATCTTATATAGTAGTTTTTTCATGTGAGATTGATGAAAGTCTTATAAAATTCATTTGAAATTCATAATGTTAGTTTTGCATAGGAGCCGAGCCTAGCTCAGAATTTAGGTGCCTAGTTGTTTGTACTATTGCATGCTGGCCGAGACAAGACGTGAAAGACCACTGAAAGGCCTCGTTTGGTATGAATTTTTAAGATGCTTTTGCTTCGATTTTTATAAAATATTAAAAAAGCAAAAAAGCATTTAAAAATAATGCTTTTTATAGATTCTTCACTCATTTACATATTGAAATCATAATAAAAATCGTATTGCCAAAAGATTTAAAAATACTTTTTTAAATAATCTATTTATTTTTAAAAAAATCTATTTTTAAAAAAATTATTTTTAAAAAAACTATTTTCTAAAAATCTATACGAAACAAAACCTTAGACAGTGAGACGAGGCGCTGTATGCCAAGCTAGACTCGGCGGGCTGCTCGAGCGACGAGGAAGAAGATGCCGAGCTGAGTAAGCGCACTACGTACTGGCCTCTGCTGCCAGAGATTCCACGTGAGTTTGTAACCGTTCGCAACGTCGCTGCGCAGGACGAGGAAGACGGGGCGTGCTCACCTTTTGTGACGTGAGCTGCATCTGGAGGAAGCAAAGAAAGCAGGACGTGGCACTGGCTGTCCGTGTGCCCGACTGTGGCTGGTTTGCCCAGCGCCGCTGACCGTACGACGTTCACTCAAAGTCGCAGTCGCAGAGGATCCGAGATCCGTTGTCCTGCCGCACCGCGCGCGCCGCCGCCGTACGGGCGCGGCGGTGACCCGGCCGGCCGACGCCGCAGCGGATCCTGCGCCGGACGTCCTCGTACTCCAGCCACCCGCCACCGCGTCCAAGGAACCCATCGGTTCCGCGCACTCCAGCAACGGAGATTGCACGTACTCCTCCGTGACACGATAAGCTGGACACGGCCCGTGGTTCCGTCCCCTAGTTTTGGCCGTGTGCTGGACACGTGACTGACTCTGTCCTGTCCTCCGCAACACGAGTCCCTATCATTATTAACCTGTGAGCTGTGCTTAGCCAGTCTTGTCCCGGGGGCTCAGCCGCTAATGAGCCCGGATTACTTTACTTGGCCCGGGACGGAAGGTACGGAACACGATAACGACTCCCCCCCGAATCTGAGCGGAGTGGCCCGCACGTGACCGACAGGCCTAGTATTAATCAACGTTATCAACCATGGACTGTTCTTGCCAAAAAAAAAAAGAAAAACACGGCGTGTTCTCTTCGAAATCAGCAAATCAATCCGTGTTTTATGGAGTAAAATTGAACAAAAAGTTAAGATCCCGGTTGAAATGCGGGGAATTTTTGTTTCTACAATTTTTCTCTGTGAAATTAAATTAATTCATATGAAATTCTGTAAAATTCTTTTAAAATTTCTACGTTCAGCCTAAAAGGAAAAGGTGACAAGATCAAAAAGGAAAAGCTGATTTCCAGAAGCGCGTCGTGACTGACACCCGTCCACCCCACGAAAGCCGCGTCCCGCCACCTCCTCCCGGATCGGTCGAAGTCGAACTCGCCGTCCGACGGGCCCACAGTCACCCGCCTCGCTGTCACTGCCACCGGGCCCACGCGCGGGTGACCACCCGCGCCGCTCCGCGTCCTCCCCTTCCTTCCTTCCGTCACCTGCGCTCGCTTTCCCACTGACTCACCCCACTCCCGGAAGCAAGGGCCAAGGTGGCCGCAGCTGGCTTGTTGCGGCGGCGGAGGCCACGATGAGGGCGGCGGACCGCGGACGGGACGCGCTGGCGCTGGCGCTGCGGCTGCTGCTGCTCGCGACGGCGAGCGGCCTCGTCTTCGCACTCCTCCACCTCCCGGACTCCCGCGCGCGCGCGCCCTGCCCCCGCACCGGTGAGTCCCCTGTACAGCACCCCGTCGATCGACGCGCTACGACGCCAGACGCTGGCGATCACCGGAGCCAATTGGGTTTCGGAGGGCGGGTTTAGTAAGTACATGTGCTTGCTTGCAGGTGGCAGGGAGCTTGAGCGCGCAGCTGGGGAGCCCGCCGTCTGGGTGTCGGTGGAGCAGGTGAGCAGCCGTCCCGACCCCGCCTCCGTTTCTTTCTGACGGTTAGGAAGCCGCGGTGAAGAACACGGCGAGTGCCGTTTCCGTCTGCATGCTCTGGTTCCGTCGATCCCGTCAGTTTTTTTTTTAAAAAAAAAAATATTTACAAAAGTGGGTTCCGCGGCTTCTCTTGCAGGGACGGGGCGCGGAAGCTCGGAGGCTGAGCGGCGTCGCTGAAGAGGTAATTTTTTTTTCTCTCTTTGTTTTTGATCTCTCGAATTCGTGTTGGATGGCTATTCTTGCGGGGATGAAGAATTCGCTAGCTTCTGTTTGCTTTACAAGAGTGACGTACAGGTGTTGCATTTCTTTGTTTTCTCTGTGATGCAATCTGGTCTGAAATGTAAGCGCTTTCCTTGGTCCACCATGAAAGCAGCGCAACTCTTTGTCAAAAAGAAAGGGTACAGTGTAGTGTTTTGGGCGATTCATTGTCCTCTGCAAAATCGTTCTGGTATTTGTTTTGTTTTCGAAGAATATAACGTCATTATGTTTACTAGATTTAATTAGACTCGTTCATTCAACTTGTGTATGCACCTCAAAGATGTTGACGCCTGTGAACTTTTGTTTCTGCAGATAGACGGGCAAAATGATGAGATCGCTGCTGCCGAAGAAGATGAAGGGATATCTAAATCTCCCCCAGACACTAAAGAGATGATATGGATGATGCAGGACCAGCTGATTATGGCTAAGGCGTACTTGCATTTCGCTTCTCCACAAGGAAGTGCACATTTAGTCCGGGAACTGAAATTGAGGATGAAAGAGATAGGAAGGGCAATAAGTCGCTCAAGTTGGGATTCTCATGTACCAGGGAGGTAATCTTTTTTGTGATGGTTATTAAGTAGTAATTCTATTCAGTTATGCAGTTGTTTGATGGAAGAAACCGGTTCTGTTATTAAGATTTTTTTTTTAAAAAAAAAACACCATGCAGTGTTCTGCAGAAAATGAAGGCGATGGAAATGACCATATCCAAAGCTCAGAGGACCTACCCACGTTGCTGTCAGATGACATCGAAGCTTCGTGCAATGACACACAACACTGAGGATCTGGTCAGAGCCCATCAGAGTGAATCTTCGTTCCTTGAGCAGGTTGCTGTGAGGACACTACCTAAAGGCCATCACTGTCTAGCAATGCGACTCACCACAGAATACTTTTCGTTAGATCCTACAGAACGTGAATTCCCTGAAAGAAACAACCAGCAGATGGACGGCTACTATCACTATGCACTCTTCTCAGACAGTGTTCTTGCAAGTGCAGTTGTTGTCAATTCTACAGTTGCGGCGTCGAAGGTAAGACTCATGGAGCAGTAGTACATAACATGCTTAACTAGGAGTTAGTATGCTTTGCAGTTATACAAATTCGTAACCTAGCTTATTCATCTGTAATGTTAGAAAGGTTTTGAGTGGAAATCGTTGCTGTATATAGTTTTTATGCATATTTCTGTATGGGTATATTTCTTAAATATTTAGTTTTTCTTCGCAACTTCAAGGGACACATCTGATGAATATTGATTTTTTCGAAATTTGTTGTTCGTGGTGTATGATGAAATGGTGCTATGTGCTTGAAAGAAGTATGAAACCAAGTTCTGAATAATGAGATATTTGTGTAACATGTTCAGTGGGATTTATTCTGTTGTATATTTATGTCTTAGAAGTTTCTTTTAAGTCATCTTGTTTTGTCTGGCAGGATCCAAGAATGATAATGTTCCATATTGTGACTGATTCCTTGAACTTTCCCGCAATGAAGATGTGGTTTCTGACAAATCCACCACTTCCAGCCACAGTCCAAGTGGAAAGTCTGGAGAATTTTAAATGGCTGCCCGGTGATTTCAGTTCCAGATTTAAAGAGAAGGGCATTCAAGATCTGCGATACGCTTCTGCACTCAACCATTTGCGCTTTTATTTACCAGAAGTTTTCCATTCTTTGAGCAAGGTTCTACTCCTGGACCACGATGTGGTAGTCCAAAAAGACTTGAGTAGCTTGTGGGATATAGATATGAAGGGGAAAGTAATTGGTGCTGTTGAGACATGCAGTTCTGGTGACGGTTACCGTCAATTGGACAGAATTGTTGATTTTTCTGATCCGAGAATCTCCAATAAATTTGATGCAAAGGCTTGTGTGTTCTCATTTGGGATGAACATATTTGACCTTAACGAATGGCGCAGACAGGGCTTGACTGCAACTTACCATAAATGGTTTCAGATGGTAAGTGGAAAATGTGTTTCTTTTACATGACATGAATTATTTTAGTGAACAACTCCTTTCACATTTAGTATTCATATATGCCTTTTTATCTGTGTATCAACGCCTTGTGTACTGATCTTTTATTCCCAACTTCAGGGTAAAAAGCGGAGATTATGGAAGGCCGGGAGCTTGCCACTGGGCCAACTTGTCTTCTACAATCAAACAGTGCCTCTCGACCACCGATGGCACGTCGAAGGGCTTGGCCACAACACAAACGTAGGAAGAGAGGAGATCGAGAGCGCCGCTGTCATCCACTACAGCGGGAAACTCAAACCCTGGCTGGAGGTGTCTGTACCGAGGTACAGAGACTACTGGAACAGACACCTTAACTACGATAACCCGTTTTTGCAACAGTGCAATATCCACGGGTAGGAGGAGGCAAGAAGGTGCGAACGAGGGCTTCTGGAACCGCAGTTTTGCTCTGTAGTATGTAGTGAGGTGATCTTATTCGTTGTGTTCTGTGCAAAGTGTAAACGAAAGGGCCATCATGATAAGATGGACATATGGTTATAACTGGACGAAAAAATGAAGAGTTCTTGGATTAGCTGCTAGCCTGCTTGCTGAGATGAGAAGTTGTCAGTGGAAGTTTATTCTCTGCTTGTGCTGCATGTGGCTAGGTTGGTATAAGAAGATTGGTACTACATTTATGGATGCTGCTTAACTCGCTTAGAGAAAGGTATGGCATGCTGCTAGCAACTGGAATTGACTTAGATGACTTGGTTTTGGTGGGCAAATCTATACAGTACAACGAATAGGCTGACAGTGTAGCTGGAGATTCAAAACTAAATATTGTCAGTTGTACACTTCATGTCGTTTTATGATTTGTTCATTTCACTCGAACGAGCAACAACTCATCTGTCGTTGAACTACGACGCTGTATGAAAGTCAGTCGTCACAATAAACAGGTACAGGAAATTTTTCAGGATAAACTACTACTAGTAAGTTGGAGTGTATGCGTAACTGTATAATGGCCATTGATTTGTTCTTAGAACTACTAGAAGATGTCCTCGTCGTGCTCTGAATCGTGCAGCGTAATCTCAATCCCTTCTTCCACGATCTGCCAGGACTTTCCACACCAAAGTCCAACCAGCGAGTACGAGTCTCGCTCGGACTACCCGGTCGAGACGCCAGCACACACCGCATCTGGCGAGTGCCTGAACAAAACTGAAACTGTTCGTCGGTGCGGCTCTGCCGTCTGCACAAAGTGCCTAAACTGAATGAAGTTTCCAGCTCGGCCGGGACAAGGAACAGTGGCGATCGCTGTTTACGCATGTGCCGGGTGACGAATCGCCGCGGGCTCTAGTCAGTCGTCGTGTCGTGTGTTACGAGTACCGCTTGCGCGTATACGGCTCCGTACAGTGGCGGAGCAGAGATAATCTCACGTTTGGTGCTAATCTATAGACAGTGCTAAAACAAATAAATTTAAATAAAATTTAGATGTTTTTAAGTTTACTTTTGCTTGTTTTTAAGAGGTGAAAAATAAAATTTAGATGTTTTTAAACTTACTTTTGCTTGTTTTTAAGAGATGAAACGGACATAGGACCGGTGCTGCAGCACCAGCCCTGTCTTCGCCTCTGGCTCCGTAAGTTGACTGATTAAGTGATTCTGGCGGCTGGCGAAGCGTGACCACACCATCCGAGATGTCGTATATCTGATTACTCCCTCCGTCCCAAATTCTCAAATTATAAGGTTTTTTTTTAAATGTAGAATTTTTTTTTTGCTTTTTATGTTTTTTCTGTAAAATTATAATGTCTCCTTTGAACGTAAGAATTTTTTCTATTTTTCATATTTTTTCTGTGTAATTTCTGTAAAATTCATATGAAATTCTCGCATTCTAGAGGGGGCCTAAGTCACTCTGTAATTCTCAAAATTTTCCAAATTATAAGTGTTCTTACTTCTTAAGATAATTTTTTTCTCTTCTTAATACATCTCCACTCTATCTATCTCCCTCCCGTTTTCATAATATTTCACTTTTTTCAATTTTTTAAATTTCCAAATCCAAACTAATAAAAAAGAACTGAGGGAGTACTTATTTCACAAGGCCTTGATAAAGTTTCGTAGTTTGTGTTTTTCTATACTGTGTTTTGAAATTACAAAAAATGATTTGAGCGCTAGAATTTCAATTTTGATTCAAGAAACGGAAGAAAATGATTTGAACACTTGACTGTAACGTGGTTTTATTCATTAGCAGTAACATTATTCAGGCCTGCGTATGCAGCCTCTCATCTGAGTATTATTCTTTAGTACGCGTACCAACACACTTCACGACCACATATAGGGCTGCAAGCTCATCAGCTCGCTCAGCAGCTGACGAACTGGTAGTCGACGTTGAGGTGGCCCATCTGGTACCCCTGCCCGTTGGTGTCGATCTTCTTGAACACGGTGTCGAAGTCCAGGTCCAGCCCGCCGTTGCTGCACTGGTCGACGATCCTCGCTATCGTCGACGCGCCCGTCGCCCGGTTCCGCACCTACGCAGATCGAGCCAACCAAGCGCTCGTTCACTGATGGCTGTTTTTCATGTCGAAGTGAATTGCAGGAGACTGCTACTCCTATATATGTCGAGACATGGAAGATCAGTTTAGGTTACCCGGATGCACTTGCCGCAGGCGTCCCGGCCGCGGGGCCCCGCCGGCCCGCAGAACGCCGTCCAGCCGTACTTCTGCCGCCACGCCAGTGGTTTGTTAGCGTCCCACGTCGCGCAGTACGCGCTCACGCGGTTCAGGTCCCACCCGTTCTGCGCCGGGTTGTACAGGTGGTACGTCGCGCGGACGTTCGACGCCGACTGCGCCGCCGCCAAGGCCGCCCCGAAGGCGAAGAGGAGGGTCGTTGCCGCGAGCGCACGCAGGCCGAGCACCGCCATGGCTTCCTGGTGGCGGCAAATTGATGCTAGCTGGAGTGAGCGATCGAGTTCTTCCCCCTGTAGTGGGATGAGTGAAGGTGCTCCAACGCAGGCCAAGGTCGTGGCCTTATATAGGGCTCCGATCGAGTGCTCATCCGCCCGTCCCAATCTCGACGCCCTGCTCCGAGTCTTCCGACGCTGACCTACGCGCGCGGCGGCTCGGCTCGGTCCAGCTGCAGCAGCCACCACCGACGACGACGCTGCTTACTTACGTGCCATGGATGGCGACGGGCGGGTACGTGTACATCGCCATGGCGTGGAATTCCAGCAGCCAGCAGCGCGGTGAGTGCTCGGAGACCGGACGCCACGACCACGAGAGGCTGATCGGGAGCAGCCACACTAGACGATCGAGAGACGTCAAGGTCAAGCCCGCAGGTATTGAAAATGGTTGTGGAAAATTTATTTCGCTGGAGAAAGGGATAAAATAATTGTTTTTTTAGGTGATGGAAAATGGTTGTGGTCTTTCGCATCAAGAGACGCGTACCGGCACCTGCTTAGTTACCACTACACGATCTCAGCTGTAAGCTGGCTAAAGAGTCGACCTCCGTTTCAAAATATAAGTAATTTTAGTTTTGATTAAAGTCAAAATTTTCAAACTTTTACATAATATTAGAAATTTTCATAATTTTTATATATAAAAAGATACTTTTGTTGAAAGCTTATTTCACGATATCAAAAAATATATTACATATAATAATAATAATAAATTTTATTAATTATTTATTATTAGTGGTTAAAGTGATAAAATTTTGATGACTAAATTTAGAAATCTTTATAGTATTTTGGAACGGAGTGAGAAAAATATATAACTAACGAGGGGTGTGCCACAAAAAGGTTTGCAGACACTTATACTTCTGATTAATTGGGATTGGGAAAATATGAAACGAGTGAAACGCACATTAGCCTCCTTTAGAACGCAAGAATTTCATAAGAATAACGCAAAAAAAAGAAAAAAATTCTCGCGTTCTAAAGAGGCCTAACAGCTTTCAATTGCATCGATTCTAGTGAAGATCAAGGAAGAAAAAGATGGCTGGGGCCAAACAACAAGCTCAACTCCTCCCGTCGTGCTCTCTCTGTTCTAAAATATAAGTATTTTTAGGTTTAGTTAAAATCAAATTGTTATCACTTTGACTACTAATAATATATAATTAATAATGTTTTCTTATATAAAAATTATATTTTTTAAATTCATCATTAAATAAGTTTAAAAATATATTTTTATATTAAAAATTGTAATTTTGTATATATTATTAGTGAAAGTTAAAAGAATTTGACTTTAACTAAATTTTAAAAATACTTATATTTTAAAACGGAGGTAATACCGTATAGTAGAGAACTTTGTAGATATTTTGTTATTTTATTTTTTCTCAGTGTTTTTTTAACTCTCTATATATATCCTTCGATTTTAAAATATTGATACAGTTAATTTCTAGCATTAATTTTGACCGAGCGGTAAACTAAAAAAGTCAATTGAATTTCATTTTAAAACTTGATTTTTACATTTTTAGTGGTTTTCCAATAGTTTTTTAACCGGGTTTCCGTGGTTTAAAAAAAAACGGCCAACCCCTGATCAGGAGATGCGTACAAGCACGTGCTTTCATTACATGATCTCAGCTGTAAGCTGGCTAGAATGTACAACGAACAGGAATTCGTGATTGGCGAAGGATTGTGATCAACGAACAGTCATTTCTCAAAATAATACTAGTAGTTTTTTTTGGCACATGGGTATGTAGGGATGAAAACGGGTCGGGAGGATCCCTTCCCGCCCGGCAACCGTATCCCGTTTTATTGCAACCGTTTTCGGATTGAAAGGAAAAAAGCGGAAGCGGACGGAAACGGGATAATGAAAAAGAGATGCGGGATCAAAAACGTTCAGAAAGTTTTCCGTCCGTTTTATCGGAATCGCGTTTTAAGGCGGGAAACTCCCGTTTTCTATCCCGTTGTTGGAATGCGGTAAAGAGCGAGCAGAACAACTCGAATCCAGGATATGAGCGAACCTGAGATAGAGGAAGAGGAAGGAAGCAGGCAAGGTTTATAAAACCGCTTAAAACCGATCGATTTTTGTGCTTTTCGATAAAATCGGTCTGATTCGGTTTTATTGAACGATCAGTTTTCGTTTTAAAATTTTTTTAAAAAAATTAAAATTTAAAAAAATTCAGAATATCGAAAACCAGTAAAACCGGTCGATTAACCGGTAAAACCGGTGAGTTTTAAATTTTAAAATCTACAACCGTAAAAATTGACTGGTTTATTGTAGCAGTTTATTCAAATTTTAAATTTTTTATTTAAAGCGATTTTTAACCGATTTTTTCAATTTTCGCAGTTTTTATTAAACCGATCTGACCAATTTTAATTTTAACAGTTTAAATGAAATAGTAAACATGGAAGCAGGACGCCGGAGCTAGATCTGAGGCCAGAGGCAACGCGCACGAGGAAGTCGAGGAGTCCACTGAGCAGCGAAGGATCTCCCAGGCTCCCTGCTCCGGCCGCTGCAGCCTCTTGCAGCCGCGGCCATTCCCAGTTGTCGAGGCTCCAAAAGTGAGGGTGTCGAGCGAAGACCGCGAGGTGGGTTGGGGAAGATGGATGAAAGTAAATGTAGGACCTGTACACATTGACTTTGTTCGGACTCCACACAATAAACACTCTTCGCGCTGGGGCGTTCATTTGCCATCAGCGGTGAGGCATTCCCAGCTGATTTTTACCCCTAGTGAGAGGCTTAGTGCGTTTTTCGCGGTTTTCGACTTTATTGTTATGATTCGATTTAAGTAAACTAATCGGTTTTGCTCAGTAACGGTACTGTAGTAAAAAGATAAACCGTTCGGTTTTAACGGCTAACCGATCGATTTTTAACGGTTTAAAAAACCGACACTGCCGTGGTTTTTTAAACCCTGAGCTAGAGACAAAGGCGTTAGGTATTCCTAGCGGATTTTACAGAAATTCAAATTTGATTGATGCAATTCATCACATATAGATTTAGTAAACTGTGCATTGTATAGATATTTTACCAATTTTTGTAAGTGTTCATTGATATATTATTATGCTAGTTTATTAAGTTGATGTTTCCAATTTAATACCAGTTACCGATCGATTTTGCTATATTCCGTCCGAATTTATTCGTCTCCAAGATTCCAAATTCATTCGTTTGTTTTCGTTACCGACTTTTCTGACGGTTCCGTCCGTATTTTGCCCTATGGTTATGCCGTATTTATGAAAACTGTCTAACTGTGATGCAATGGCTTAGACAGCCACTTGCTTAGACCTAAAATGTTTAAATCTGTGGATTGACACATTTATTAAATTTGACTACTACTCGCTAGTAGTGTGATATATTATCTCCGTCTCATAAAAAAATTATTTTTTGACTTTCAGAAATCACGTTTGACTACGTGTCTTATTCAAATTTTTTTTGCAAAAAAAAAAAAAAAGTCAAATTTATAGTATTTCTAATAATAAAACAATTCACAATAAAATAAATTATATTTTCACAAATTTTTTGAACGAGACGATTGATCAAACTTAAAGTTTAAAAGTCAAAAAATGATTTTTTTATTGAACAGAGAGAGTATTTCACTCTCAAATACGGATTTGGCCAAATAGGACTTATCTTTGGAAGGGAGAATTTTTTCTTGTTTTCTATGTTTTTCTATGAAATTTCTATGCTTCAATGAAAATTCTGCCATCCAAAAGGAGCCAGCGTCGCTGCGTTCGTCACCTGCACAAGCTCGCCGCTGTTACAGTTAAGCTCTGAAAGCACGAGCGGCAGATGATCGCCGCGAAGGCCACCGCGAGCGCCGGCGTTCATCGCGAGAACGAAAAGCAGAGTGCATCCAGTATGAACTGGGGCTGGAACAGAATTTGAAAAACGAGAAACAAAGCTTATTTTGAACACAAACCAACCTCTGCTCCGAAGGAAATAGTGTATACGTACTTCACCAAGCTTGCGTCGACTTCCTCAAATACGGGCAGGCCTTTTGAAGGACTTTATATGAAAGGTGTGTATACTACTATTTATGTATTGTGGTTGTGCTTGAATAAGATAATTTCTCCTGCGGCTGCTACTGTTATCCTTATAGATTATTGTATTTTGTACTTGCTGCTACAGTATTTATAGCCAGCCACAGCCATAAAAATTTAAAACGAGCACATTCTATAGATATATATAGTAAAAATGTTGTTTGTTCATATTAAATATTTTATCCGAGCCGAATAAAATATATTTCACAGTTTTCCCGACTCACACAAGCCGGAGTCCCGTGAGCCACGCTAAAAAGGCCCAAAGTTCTTACCAGAGTTGAGAGATTGTTGCAGACAGAAGCGCTGGACAGATCTAGGGGCCGTTTGGCTGGGCTTGAGCGGCTGGCACCGTAGCTACAGTATATGAGCTGGGAAAAGCCACGAAAACATGAATTGTTCGATTTGAGTGAAAATAACTTATATAAATATTGTTTTTATTTTATTTACAGTATATAAATAATAGCATAAATTAGTAAAAAAAATGCTGTCAAACACATCCTTAGAAGTGACCAACGGGTCGGGCCAAGCTGAGCCGACATGGGCTCATACCAGCTCCAAAGTGGCACGGCCTGGATAATTGATCGGATTGTACCGCTCACGGATCGTCTACAACAGGAATGGTCCGGCTGTTTTTACACACTCATACTTTATGTATCACCCGTTACATATCCGTACAAAGATATTATTCTCTCCGTTCTAAAATATAAGTATTTTTAAGTTTAATTAAATTTTTATCATTTTGATCATTGATGATATAAAATTAATGATGTTTATCATATAAAAATTATATTTTTAAGTTCATCAGGAAACAAGATTTCATAAAATATATATTTTTATATTAAAAATTATATAATTTTTTATATATTATTAATAAAAATTAAATGAATTTAACTTTATCTAAATTTAAAAATGTTTATATTTTAGAATGGAGGTAGTACTTGATGTTCTTTGTAATTGTGCTCTGTATACGTGACTCATGCTCTTTCAGCTAGAACATTCTCGTTTCTCAGTTGACATGTTATTCCTTGCTGGTCATATGTTTACTAGCTTGGTGTGGATCACCTTTCTAGTTTCTACCATTTCGAGCCGTCGTATCTTGTTGGAGTTGTCACGTTTTTGGTCTTTACCAAAAGGGAGTTGCCTAGACTTGTCACGGTTTTAACCAAAAGGAGGTGACACGTTTGACCCATTTATGTTTCAGTTAATGTGACATCTCCAAATCTTGACCTCAAAGGATGGTGGTATTTGTTTTGTCGTGTACGATTGACAATGAAACAGCAAAAATGGCAAAAATAACAGGGAAACGTGACGGCCAACCTTAGGTGCTAGCCAGACGAAGACATGTAAACCTGTCACATGCTTTATTTCCAAATCAGAGTGAACAAAAAATAAGTATGTCAGTAATAGTTCCTAAAAACTGTTTGTACACTATGTTTTTTATGGGTTTGTTTGGAATCTGTACAGTTTAGTATAAATCGATTTAGGGGGGCATTTGCTTTTTTGCCCTCTTTTGAAGGTTAATAGCCAATTTAACTTTGCTTTTTCAACTTTGCTTTTTTAACTCTACTTTTGTACTTTAAATAGCTAATTTGATCTTCATTTGCTGAAAAAGAAGGGTAGGCAAAGTTTTAGGTCAAATTGGCTATTCGTAGTCGAAAAGCAGGATCAAATAAGCAAAGTTGAAAAAATAAGATCAAATTGACAATTAGACTTCAAAATAGGGTCACATAAGCAATTATCTCATAGATTTATGGATGCAGTTTATATAAATTAATTTATGAAAAGAAACTAGGTGGAATGTGTGGAGACCGGTTTATACGAGAAATGCTGAACCTACGAACGGATCAGACGAAGCTCCTACGAACTGAGTGTTGCCGTCCTGCTTTCCCCAACCTCCTCCCTCTCAGTTGTGAGCCGTTTTCACTAGGTGTAGTACGTAACAATTTTGTAAAATGATGTGCGTAGATGTAGCATTGCTCAGTTTATATATACTACAATTCAGTTTTTTTATTGTATAATAATCTTTTTGTCCATCCTTTTCTAATGGAGGTGATGGTTGTAATAACAATGATTAATTATTTTTTTGGGAGAGCGACACGTCTTTTGCAATTTATAAACCGGTAAAAGCTATGACGGAGTAGTTTATAGGTTTATAATAAATTGTAGGTCTAGTTTTTATTAACTGAACAATAAAGTGCCCTGTTTGGAAGCGACCTGATTTATGTAAACTGATTTATTATAAATTGGGAGGATCCAAATAGAACCTAAAACTCTCTAATTAGTACTTATTAAATCCAATTTTGTAGTTTCTCTTAAAATCTGCCACATATTATATATTATTACGAGCAAATTTATGTCAGCCCCCGTTTCAATCCCCTGGATAGATCCTTGAGTCCGCCTGGAACCGAACCCAGCAACAAGCACGCTGCAGCAACAAAGGCCACGAGATGACGACCAAAGCCAGCCAACCGTTGATTGAACACGATCGAAACGGGAACAATAAAGAGGTTTAGTTGGGAAGAAGGTGGCCGGCCGAACGCCGCGACTGCGAGAGAGACGACGACGACGTAGATCGGCCAGCTCGTGCCTCTTGCCGCGACGTGGACTCCCAGCTGAACTGCATTCTTTAAGGCGAACGAGAAAAGATCTCGCCGGACCTTCCTTCCTGCCCGATCGACGCATCGATCGATCGATCGATCTCCCTTTTCTGTGGCTGGCAGGCAGGGCAGGCGGGCAGGAGCGTTGGATCGGCAGGTAGCCGACCTGAGCGACTGCCTGCATGCGACGCCGATCTGCTGAAATCAATGGCGGCTGCTGCGGAATGGTTTCGCTGGATGGCACGCAGGCAGGCAGGGCGCCATTGATTTTGGTTAGTTGAGGAGGTGCCCTTCAGCCGGTGGTGTTGGGCGCGAGGAAGACGGCGGCGACGACGAGGTCCAACGCCCACGTGCAGTCAAAGGATACGGGGGCCTAGCTATGCCAGGCGAGCGGTCTCCAGCTCCGCCATTACTCCGGACGCGTACGCACAGCGAAGGCCCGGCCCTAGGAGACGCTTCTTCGTTCGTCCGGCTCGCATCATGGAACGACCGGCCGGACGCCAGCGGTTCGTCGCTCTCTGTCGATGCGTGAGCAAACAGTTGCACGTTGACGAAGGACACAAACCGCAGCATGCAAGCTGGGTCGATGCTGCAAGGTTTACAAAACCGTTCAAACTAGCCGGGTGCTTGTCTGTCGCGGTGTCGCCGCCGGCCGGTCCACTGAGCCGGTGGTTGATCGGTTCTTGAATGAAGGCAGCTTGACGCGGCTGGAAGCCTGGAGCCAGGAGAGCCTGTACAGTGCAGGGCTCAAGGTCAAGCGTGTTCCGTGCGGTGCACTCTACTGTACTGTACTGTGCTGAGCTGTGTGCTAAGGACTTCGCGACGACGACGATGGGAAATCATCGATCGGGGTTTCGGTAAGCGCGCGGTGGCTCATGTGGCGGCGCTGTCGCGGCTTAACTCCTGCGGGACACGCCGGGAAGCCAGGTCAAACGGAGTAAACGAAGGTGATTGGTACCGCCGACGGCGACGTACACTGCTGGTGGTGGTCGTGGTGGCGCTGGTAGCAACCGCCACTGAAGAATTCTGGTTTTCTGATGAGCAGTTGAGCACGGAAGGAATTTGGGTGTGTTTGGTTCTTGACCAACAAATACCATTTCAAACTTTGGTCTACTGCTGAAATTTGGTGATCACTTGGATTGGCACCAAAGTTTGTTTAGCCTGTAAAAATTTGACGTCGACCACCTACAGAACGTTGCCAACATTGGCGTGCATGCAAGAAGAAAATGGCCACCAACGATTTGGCAAGTGAGAGAAACATTTGCCATGCCATGTGTCAGCTACTCAAAGGCTGGCACAAACTTTGAAATTTGTTGATTAGCATACTTTAAACAAGGATATCTTTAAAATTGTTTATCTAATTCGTGATATTTTTTCATCATTAAATTTTTTAATTAAATCTACAAAATAAGATGTCATTTGACTATATTTTTTTTAAAAATAATTATATGACATGTGAGACCCACATTTCATAGGTGTGAAATTGGTAAATTTTGGTAAGTTGTAATCCAAACATCTACTTTCTCTTAATGTGCCAACAGTTTAGTAAATTTAAAAACCAAACAACATTTTATTACTATTATTTTGGCAATGTCCGCGATTTGGCAACTCCAAATTTTGGTAAGACTCATATTTGTAATAAGCCAAAACAGCCGGGTTTTTTCTCTCACCCGCAGGTGATCCGTCGGGTATCCGAATACTTTATCGGGTCTAAAACTACGCGTGTACTCTTCTCTATCATGCGATTTTGTCCTTCACCTGATCTGAATCCGATCCGAATTCATTTTTCTTTAGTGAATTTTTGCTTCATGCAACTCGGACCTGACCCGTTATCATCTTTATAACAACAGAGAACTCGACACCCACTTGAAACCCGACATCTTTTGTGTAATTATGATAGAAAACGCAAATCCGACGGAGACTCGATGCCCGCTCGATACCCGATGGGTTCGGATGTAGGTTTTATTTTTCACTTGCGGGTACGGGTTCAGATCTGAAATTGCACCCGTAATTTTTTTTAATGATTTTTACAAAACCCAATCGAACCAGACCCGTTGCCGGCGGAAATCCTGGACGGCGCCGGCGGAAATTACAGCCCTTGCTCGCACGGTAGTACTGCTGCCCCAGCTAGCTAGCCGGTTAATTACAGCCCGCGGGCCAGGGGCCCAGGGCGCCGTGTTAGATACAGCCAGTAACAATGATTGAGCTGGATTAATCCACCGTACGGGAGCGTACCACGCCGGCCGGCCGGCGTGCCGGGCGCCGGCGGCACGGCGTCACGGGCGCACAAGAACAATGATTGAGCGGAAATCGGAAGAACCCTCTCGACGCGCCGGCCGGTCGGCCAGCCGGGGTGATACGGATCACGACGCCGTGGTTTCGTGCATCCGAGCCCGCACGTGCCCGCCGGGCGCGCGTGCCGTGCGTCTCCTCGCCGCGTACGTCTCCCGTTTCGTGTTCCGCGGGCCAAAAGCTCAGTTCACTTCTGCAGGATTCGCCGGTAGAAGTAGGCGGGATGGGTAAGCGGACGCGGGGAAAACAAAACAGACAACGATCTGTTCGTTCGCCGCCCGAGCCGACTCCCAAAGGCCACCCATGTCCCAGACCCGGGCACGCACGGGAGTACGGGACCGCGCCGCAGGCACAGGCAGCGCCACTTGCCGCGAGGCCAGCGCGGTGCCGCTGCCGCTGCCGTGCCCCGGCGTCCGGCATTTACTCGCTCCGGAGCCGCGCGCGACCTCCCAACGCCCTCACCACCCCTTGCTCTTCCCTAGCCGCCGCCGTCTTAATGGTCGCTCCGGTTGTTGCACCCACCTGCTCGCCCGACCACGCCACGCCTAGAACCTCCTTCCTCTCGTCTTCCCCGCGCGGACACGGCGGCCACGCACCTATATATACAAGTCCCACCGTCCCGCCCCACCTCCAACGGCACGACCCCGGCCAAGCCCTCCTCCCCCCTCACACCACCGCTCGCCGACGTTGCTCCCACCATGACCAGCCAAGAAACAACCACCACGACCACCACCTCCACCGCCGCCGCCGCCGTCGGCGGGGGTGGCACCGGGACGATTTCAAACCCGCGACACCGCCCGACCCGTCTCAAGCTGGCGTACCACCTAGCGATCTCCAACGCGTTGTACCTCCTCCTCGCGCCCATCGCGGCGGCCGCCGCGCTCCGCTTCAAGCACCTAACCCCATCCGACGTCGCGGCGCTGCAGTCCACGCTCCATTCCAACCTCGCCGTCGCCGTCGCCGTCCTCGGCCTGCTCGCGGTCCTCGCGACCGCGTACCTGATGCGGCGGCCGCGCCCCGTCTACCTCCTCGACTTCGCGTGCTACAAGCCGGGGGCCGAGCACACGGTGACGCGGGAGACGTTCATGCGGCAGTCGGCGGCGGCGGGCGTGTTCACGGACGACAACCTCGCGTTCCAGCGCAAGATCCTGGAGCGGTCGGGGCTCGGGCAGGGGACGTACTTCCCCAAGGCCGTGCTCAACTCGCCGCCCAACCCGTGCATGGCGGAGGCGCGCGCCGAGGCCGAGGCCGTCATGTTCGGCGCCATCGACCAAGTGCTCGCCAAGACCGGGGTTCGCGCGAGGGATATCGGGATCGTTGTTGTGAACTGCAGCCTGTTCAACCCCACGCCGTCGCTGTCGGCCATGATCGTCAACCACTACAAGCTCCGCGGGAACGTCGCGAGTTACAACCTTGGTGGGATGGGGTGCAGCGCCGGGCTCATCTCCATCGACCTCGCCAAACAGCTCCTCCAGGTGAGTAATTTTTGAAGCTTTGCAATCGGATGATGATGAATTCGATCGAGTACAGAGCCGTGTGTGTGTTAGCAAGGGTGGTTCAGCGACCGCAGCAGCTTCATCAGTTGAGTAGGGGTAGATGAGACGTTGACTTGGTTTGACTCCGTGCATGACCAGCGTGGATGAGCTTTGGTAGCTCAACCACCTGGTCCGCGGGAGTAATTAATTTGTTTAACTGGATTACGAAACCAGTTGTTTAAAAATGATTAGCTCAGGTCACTATCTCTTGGTCACGCACATTTATACGCGAACCATTTTCCCAACTACTTACATCAGTCGAGATCCATCAGAAATGGTCCTGGTGGAAGAAGCGCCAAGAACGTACCCGGTCCATTTCTGTCTGTCTGCACGTTAATGGCGACCTCCCTCAAAGCAGTGGTTGGGTGTCGCTCTCTGAATTAAGTTCCAGAGGTTGACGAAGCACTAGTTGTAAAAGTAACTCCGATGATGATCCACTGCTGCGCAGGTGCACCGAAACACATACGCGCTGGTGGTGAGCATGGAGAACATCACGCTGAACTGGTACTGGGGCAACAACCGTTCGATGCTGATGTCGAACTGCCTGTTCCGGATGGGCGGCGCGGCGGTGCTGCTGACGAACCGCGGCGGCGCGGACCGGCGGCGCGCCAAGTACCAGCTGGTGCACACGGTGCGGACGCACCACGGCGCGGACGACCGCGCGTACCGCTGCGTGTTCCAGGAGGAGGACGACTCGGGGCGCGTCGGCGTGGCGCTCTCCAAGGACCTGATGGCGGTGGCCGGCGAGGCGCTCAAGACCAACATCACCACGCTCGGCCCGCTGGTGCTGCCCATGTCGGAGCAGGTCCTGTTCCTGGCGTCGCTCGTCGGGCGCAGGATCTTCGGGCTGCTGACGCGGCCCTACATCCCGGACTTCAAGATGGCGTTCGATCACTTCTGCGTCCACGCCGGCGGCCGCGCCGTGCTCGACACTATCGAGAAGAACCTCGACCTCGGCGCCTGGCACATGGAGCCGTCGCGCATGACGCTCTACCGCTGGGGGAACACCTCCAGCAGCTCGCTCTGGTACGAGCTCGCGTACACCGAGGCCAAGGGAAGGGTGCGACGCGGACACCGCGCCTGGCAGATCGCTTTCGGGTCCGGGTTCAAGTGCAACAGCGCCGTGTGGCGCGCGCTGCGGACCATCGACCCGGCCAAGGAGAAGCCCGGCGGTAACCCCTGGGTGGATGAGATCCACAGGTTCCCCGTCGAGGTGCCCAAGGTCGAGAGCGTCGCCGCGTCGTGAGAAGAAGCTGTGAGCATACGTGTATGACGTACTCTATCGTTTGTTTGAGCTGACATGGTTTGGAGCTTCGGTTGGGACCGAAGCCAGACGGTGATTCTTTTGGGGTATCGTGGCCTGCCAATAAGAAATTGTACAAACTGAATATGAATCCTACTACAAAATTATTTGAAAGTGTGAACAACTGCACTGTGTTGTATCTTACTCGTACATGTGACTTCCTTTGTACGTATCCCCGTACCAGTTTGACTGTGCCATTAGTTCCTGATGAAAGTTTAGCTGTAATATAATTCTATTTGAAGACTTATATTCGTACGATGCAATGCACATGTTTATTTACTACGTCTCTTGCATGTAGAGTATAGTACGTAGAGACGAAATTTAATCGTGCTTAGATGTATGATGTCGAGGTCGTCGTCTACTCTGCATAACTCCAACCAGTAATCTCATCTACCTTTGGAATTCAGTAGGCGCGCATTGCTTTACTTCGTTACACGCCACCGAGAAATTCTTTTTTTTTCCCGTTACGCGCCACCGAGAAATTGAACTGTGTGCTTTATGCAAATGCTGGAAACAAGTTATGTCTCATTTTTATTTATCTAAAAAGAATCAAAGGACGGTAACAAAGTTGCAGTGTGCTGTTTAAATGTCAAGACATGTCATGTATTTCTTTTTAATGGATGATGGTAGTACAACCCTGACCATTAAACTGAAGAAAGGGTTTAGTAAGAAAAATAGTTTACTTAGATCATCTCCAACATAAAGTTTATCACTCAAATATATTTTTAATACACACTAAAAACAATCGGGTCAATATTCTCTTCTCCTCCAATAGTTCGTCTACAAGTGGATCGTAAAAGATTTTTAATTACGCCACATCAGTATTTGAGTCCATAATAATGTTAATTGTCTTAGAAGGTGTATGATTAGTGCATCAAACTTCTCCATTTCTAGCTATAAATGAGGTTAGGAAAAAAATAAAGTACTACTAGAAATGGTTTGGGAAACGTTGGACACGAGGCTTTTTACTTAACCGTAAAATTCATCTCTTGTGGATGCTTGACAACCATTACTTTATTCGTTTCAAAATAAGTGATTTTTTTTTACTTTTTAATCGATGTTTGACTGTTTGCTTTATTAAAAAATTTATAAAAATACAAAAATAAACAAGATAAGGTTAAAGTACTTTTAATAATAATTTATTTCATAATAAAATAAAAAGTATTTTCACAAAATTTTTGAATAAGATAAATGATCAAAGATAAATATTTGAAAATCTAAAAAGACATTTATTTTAGGATGGGAGAAAGTACTATTTTATGAGTTTGATTTCAATTACAAAAACCATTCAAGAGAAACAACTCGATTTCTAGTTTTAATATTCCATAGGCATTACATAAAACCTAACAACTTGATTAGGACCATTCCGTAAAAAAGCCACCGTGCACTGCACAAGTCAAGGTCAGCCTTCTACTCCTCCCGTGTCCTGTTCAGGTTTACAAAACCGCGGTAAACAGTTTTTGATTTTATTATTGCAGTTCGGTTTTATTAAACGATCGATTTTTATTTTAAAATTTTTAAAAAAATTTAAAAATTTGAAAAATTTCGTAATATCAAAAACCGATAAAACCGTTCGGCTTACCGTTAAAACTGCTCGACTTACCGTTAAAACCAGTGAGTTTAGCAGTTCGTTCAAATTTTAAATTTTCAATTTGAAATAGTTTTTATCATTTTTTTACCGTTTCCACGGTTTGGATCGAACCGGTTCCACCAGTTTTATGATGGGTTCAAACGAAATCATAAACCGGTCCCGTCCCCGTATTTAACAGCAGGCAAAGAAAGAACGAGGCATCCGCAGACAGACCGGAGATCGCACCCCAGAATCTTCTTTCTCCTGCGTCCGCTCCCGAATCTCCCCTCCGGCGCCGCCGCCCCGCCGTCCGACAGGTATAAAGATGGCACCTTTTTGTGTGTGGAAAATTTTCTGTTAGTAAAACTTGCACTGCGGAGGCTTGGTCTCGGGTTGGGTTTCGGTCCCGTGCACCTGCAGCGGCTGTCGACGGACGGCGGACATAGCAGCGGCCCGTTCTTGTCTCGTGCGGCCGGCGTTTCCTCCTCCTTCAGGTGAGAGCCGAGCTTTCCAGACGAGAGCCTGCGCCGTGGCGGGGCCGGGCAAACCAAATTAAACACACGTCTAGATAATCCTCCTGCTTCCAGCTGAAAGTTAGGCTAGATGTAGCGGTCATGGGTGGATCCCTGTGCGAGGGAGATAGGATTCTGACACAAGGGTGGTGACGGGAACAGGGGGATTTCATCCTAATCCGGGGTAGGGATTGGGAGGGGAATTTTCATTTCTCGAAGGAGAGGGATCTCTCCACTAGCGTTAGGTAGGGTGGCTTCCCCACATCGACCGCCGCTGAAACTGGTACTGTTCACCTTCCAAAAATGCTGGAAATCCATTCTCGTAGATGTGCCGCATGAGTTTTTTCGCATCAGATTAAAATGAATTTGTCAACTAAAGCTCGAGCTTTTGCCTGCGCAGAATGGCGCTCAACAAGGAGTACACGTACGCGGAGCTGGAGAAGGAGCCCTACTGGCCGTTCGAGAAGCTGCGGATCTCCATCACAGGGGCCGGCGGCTTCATTGCCTCCCACATCGCGAGGCGCCTCAAGAGCGAGGGGCACTACATCATCGCCTCTGACTGGAAGAAGAACGAGCACATGACCGAGGAGATGTTTTGCCACGAGTTCCACCTCGTCGACCTCAGGGTGATGGAAAACTGCCTCAAGGTGACCACGGGGGTCGACCATGTGTTCAACCTCGCGGCTGATATGGGAGGGATGGGATTCATCCAATCCAATCACTCCGTGATCATGTACAACAATACCATGATCAGCTTCAACATGCTCGAGGCTGCTAGAATTAATGGAGTACAGAGGTAACTTCTGACCTTGTAGTTGCCCTTATCATACTTTATACCCCATGAGAAGCTAGATGTGAAAATATTTGAGCCAAACTAACTGTAAATCATTGAGTACTAGGCAGCAGATCTGTTCACATATTACATTTTACCTACAAAAGAAATATTTCAGTTAATTGACCTTTGGCTTGGAAGGGAATGTTCAACATTAGTCGCCATGACGTGGAAAATCCATTAGAATTGCTGCATGCATGCATATTGGCTCTTTGTAGCAAATTTATTATGTTGACGTAAAGGTTTTTGAATTGTTGCGTGTAAGGCAAGCTTGTTGGTGGATTTTTTGTTATACTAAGTTGAAGATGCTAACTGACAAAAATGGAAAAGGTGTAATAGTGCAGTTAATATTACACATATTGCAGAAATATATCCATGTGCATTGAGAATTGAGATAAATGGCGTGAGTTGACCCTTTCAGAAAGCTTGCATCTATTATTGCCTCTCTACTGGGCATTGAGTTGATGACTGCAACTGAGTGTTCATATTCTTTTTTATGGATATGAAATATAAAGAACTTCACCAATTCATTGTGATGATTTTGGACATTACTAACCTTACATGATTGTACTATGTAACGAATTCAAGCTTGTGTATGAGCAAAAAAAAAAAAATAGTTTTTTTTTGCTCATTTAAAGGCCCACAAAAAACTAATTAACGCATAACACTAGCTCTTTATGATTGTGTCCGGCCCTTATGGGTATCATCTCTAGCGTGTCCCAGACAAAAAAGGTTTTGTTGTTGTTGTCGTGTACTTCTTCATTATTGGAACATTAGTAATCTACATATATAAGAGCATCTTTTTCAGATGCAGCCCAGAACATATATTCATTTATTGCTTAGCTGCTAAAGTACACCCTTGTCTATTTTGCCTTGCAGGTTCTTTTATGCATCTAGTGCCTGTATCTACCCTGAATTTAAGCAGTTGGATACTGTAGTTAGCTTGAAGGAGTCAGATGCATGGCCTGCTGAGGTATCTAAACTCTTGAAATTTCAAATTGATTCATGCTTTGTGGCAATTCTTAGCAGAGTAACTTAAATGATCTTTGATTCTTTAGCCTCAAGATGCATATGGCTTGGAAAAACTAGCTACTGAGGAACTGTGCAAACACTACACAAAGGACTTTGGCATTGAGTGTCGCATCGGTCGTTTTCACAACATATATGGTCCCTTTGGAACATGGAAAGGTGATTTTTATTCTGGAAATTAATATTATTTATGGAGTGTTCTTAATTTATATCTGAATGTTGTTTCCCTATGCTTATTACCTGGATATATTAGGTGGAAGGGAGAAAGCTCCTGCTGCTTTCTGCCGAAAGGCTCTAACCTCCACTGGGCACTTTGAGATGTGGGGAGATGGTCTGCAAACCAGATCCTTCACATTTATCGATGAATGTGTTGAAGGTGTCCTTAGGTAAGTAAAATTTTGTCTTCTTTGGTCGCTATAGTTCAATATTTTCCTTTTTCGTCCGACTTATTAGATTAGGATCCACCAAGTTTTGCTTCTATCTGGTATTGCTAGCCAAGTGTGGACAATCTGTGCTGAGATTGTAATTGAGGATTTACAGATGTAGCTCCAACAAAATGATTTTCTTATGGACATGCATTTTCTCCATGGCATTCGAAATTTCTGTTAAATATTGCTACAGATAGCCAAAGGGATATCATTTGAGGAGAAGGATTTATATGGTCCTAGCTTTTTGTGTTTTTGTGTTGGCATTCATGGGTGAATTTATGTAGGTCCGACAGTCTGAGAAGACATGATTCATAGGCTCTTCAGTAATTCATGCTCTATTTCAATTCTGGAAGGCATAGATACAGTAGTTATTTGCTTCTATAACAGGCACTTTCTTGCCTAAATGGACAAATTTTGTGGTTATGTCCTGCAAGCTTCTGCAGCATATGACACCATTAAGTTGAATGATATGGACATATTTGCATCAGTTTGACCTTAACTATAATCTAAAGGTGCAATTGGAGTGTTTCTCCATGAATGCTCGGAAAATAATGAAGAAAACAAGGAAAAGGTCTAAATTAGTTTTTTTGTTTCTGAGCTGAGTACCTTGAAGCCATTTACATTTGTGACAAGGGTCTTTTCCAAAGCTCATAAAGTCCATGCTGTCATCACCTTTGTCTCTGCTTGAACATCAGAGATCGAAGTTGAAAGACAGTATGATAGTGTAAAAAAATGAATTCATACTTCTACTTTTGAGCTTTGAATAAGTATTCTTGAAGCTATATACATCTGCGGCAAGGATATTCCAAAGCTCATAAAAACTGTGCTGTCATCACCTTCATCTTTGCTTGAATATCAAAGATAGGAGTTGAAAAACAGCACAACATATAGTATAATATACTAAATTTTATTTACTAATGGCAGCTCATTGTAATACTCCTTCCTGTTTGTAATTGATGACATTGGGGCAGCTTTTTTGGTAAAAATGAACTAGAAGTGCTGTTATAGCATCATCAATCTAGTTACCTTCATGGAATTATTTGAAAATTCTATTGCATATTTTCTGTAAAGAAGGCATATGTAATGTTTGATTTACTTTATTTAGATGAAAGTTTAAGTTACTCTTTGAGAAAAAAAGAATACAGCTGTAGTGATGTGGAGTAGCTTTTGGAAAATTGGTTACTATGGTTGTTCTTCTGGTGAGCTAAGCTGTTATTTGTCCAATGTGTCAGGTTAACAAAGTCCGATTTCCATGAGCCAGTAAACATTGGAAGTGATGAAATGGTCAGCATGAACGAGATGGCGGAGATAGTCCTCAGCTTTGAGAACAAGCAGCTTCCCATCCAACACATTCCTGGTCCAGAGGGTGTCCGTGGGCGGAACTCTGACAACACGCTGATCAAGGAGAAGCTTGGCTGGGCTCCAACCATGAAGCTGAGGGTACGTGCAACATCTAATTCCAGTCCAGTCCCTTGAACTCACAGCACATGATCTGATCATTTATCTCACACCGAAATCAATCCTGTCTGCAGGATGGGCTTAGGATCACGTACTTCTGGATCAAGGAGCAGCTCGAGAAAGAGAAGGCTGATGGCGTTGACGTGTCGGTCTATGGATCATCCAAGGTTGTCGGGACACAGGCACCGGTTCAGCTCGGCTCTCTCCGTGCCGCTGATGGCAAGGAGTGACGACTTCACTGATGTCACACCGGTCACATGATGCGTAGGCAGAGAGCATGATATGCCTGTATGTGCAGGGGATTTAGTCGCCATGTTGCCAAAGCCATACCGTTCCTCAGTTCAGTTTGGACTCCAGCTCTAGCTTAGGGACTGTTTGGGTTGGGGATACTTTTATTCTGAAGTATTGGTATCTAGCTCAAATTAAAATAACAAAACTTATATGAGGAAATGCATGTCGTCCAAATACTCCTTATAGTCTTTCTGCTTTTATTTTTTTTCACTATTTTGTGCCTTTAGAAAAGGATGTTTAGTCTTTTTACAGATAGCACTACCTGTAAACTGCTGGTGACAGACATGGAATTTCCTGTGTTTTAGGCTGATTTGAGTTCGCTATTTTGTTTGCTTATGGGACTTGCTTCCTCTGTTCTCAAATTGATGTCGCTATTGACGACTGCAAACATCAACTTTGACCATTCATTTTTTTCAGAAAAATATGATAAAGTTTATATATTTTGTTATAATTTGTTTTATTGTCAAAGGTATTTGAATTACAATTTATAATTTTTTAGATTCAAATTAATTTTGTGAATAAGTTGAATGGTTAAAGTTAATGTTTGTAGTCAACGGCGATATTTTTTTGATAACGGGGGAGTAGGTTTTATGGCCCAACTTGAAGGTATTCCTGCCAGCCATTAGGACAACTTGATCAGGCAGAGTCTAAGCGCAAAAGGCGAGGGAGCGGTTCTGTTGTTCGCTTGCATTGGAAAGGTCATCGAGTCCGTGTTTTCCCAATCTCAACGATAAGTGTACCGGTGTAAGCTATATGCGCGAGTGTTCAATTCTTCCCCCAAGGAATAAGCATGTTCATGGGCTCAATGCAAGAATGATCGACATGTTGCCACCTAAAGAGAAGGTGCACTATATACACGACTCGGTTGACGATGACTCGAGATGCTAGGGGAGGTATTCTTTTTTTCTATGTTAGGTTTACTGTGGCTCTTGCTACCAACAGCTCACATTGCCATGTTGCCTAGTAATTTTAAATTTTGTGGTGTAGTAGCAAGTTGAGAACGTGTTTGAGGAAATTAAATTTGACCAAATATATAGGTAAAGTTATCAACATTCATGATATAAGTCGCGTAAATTATTAATGTAGCTTTTAAAATGGATCTAATGATGGTTAATATGATCTAAAAATTAGTACTATTTTATTTGCATAATTTGATTTTGATCAAATCTAATGTGACACTTATTTTAGCACAGAGGGAGCACTGTTTTAAACAAGCAGCAGACTGGTTCTACGTCACATGTTTTTAGGTACTACTAGCACCCTTTGACTAACTGCTCGCGGTTGCTCCAATCTTCGCAGGAGCGTCATTATTTTCTTGTTCTGCCAGCCTGCCTTATTAGGCGGATTTGGCTTGGAAGCAAAGCCCATTTGGCTGTTCTGAATCGCCGAACCCAGTGGTTTTGTTCATGGTTAATACCTGCTTTCAGATACCAAGTGTTTGCAACCTGAAAATACCCACAAGTGCCATTCAATGTTCAGACGGACAGGAAGCTCTGCACTTCCTAACTAAGCCCAGCCTCGAGACCAACTCCTGCAGAAGGCAGGCGCGTCACCTTCCTGCTTTCAGAGCCACCACCGGACGATTCGATGCAAACGCCAATCCCACCGTGTCATGGAACCTACTCAACCTAGCACCGGTGGAGCACGGAGTCCCCAAACCTTTTGGGTCTACTCATCACGTCCCGTGTCACCGCCACTCCAGGCGCTTCCGCAACAACATGGAGTCTATACATAGCAGCGCGCCATGGGAGCTTTCCGCGTCACGGTTCCGCACGTGCCGGTCCATCGCCGCTTGGAGGAAGAAGAAGATCATGGCCTCCTCCTCTGCACAGATCGGTTCCTCTGCGTTGTGACGCCGGCCGGTCTCGCCGTATCCCTTGCCGTGACCCCGCACGTCTTGGCGTAGGCGTGTTCTTGGATCCGATCCTCTCGATCGATCACGTGCTCTCTGTTAGGACTTGGCTTTGGCTGCTGAACGAACACCACAGCACAGTGGAAAGCGTTGGGCATAATTGTATGCTCTTGCGTGTTCGTGAGAAGCGATCGGCTGGTCTCGTGACGCCAAGTGACAGACAGCACGTACACTTGCTTGCCGCGTATCCAGGCAGGCAGTAACATTTGGTGGTGACACGGTAACAAAGTTCAGATCGGTAATAAATTAAGATTGTTCAGCGACAACTCGACGGTAGTGTGTGTGGTGTCCTAGCAAGCGGGGAACAAACAGTTTTTAACATCACATCACAGAGGAAGTAACTTGGTGCCGGTGCCAGCCTTGAAATTCAGAGCTGATTCTCGTAGTATTAGCCTATGGTGAGCACGAGCCTGCCCGAGCCAGACCAAAACTGCGGGCCACTGGGAGATTTCAAGGCCGCTTCAGCGCCCTGCGCACGTTGTCCGGGTGCTCTTCGATCTCGTGGCTGTGTGCCAGCTGTCTCGGAGACGAGGTCCGGAGCCGAAAGTGACTCACATGACTCGCTTTGGTCGCGTATCTCGAGGAGCCGGCCTCCGTGGTTCAACTTCGGAGCGATTTTTACTGTTAACTGGGTCTTGAGCTTTCACTGTACTAGTACTGAACGTACAGGAGATTCAACTTTTTTTTCTTCGAAAGATCCGGTTGAAACCGGCTATATATATATATATATACTCCCTCCATTTCATAATAGTTGACGTTTTGTACGTTCAAGTTTTTTCATTTTAGTTTATGTTTTTGACTTCCTAAGCAACGCTAGACCTCAAAACTCATAGAAACAGGATCTTCTACAGAGCCCTTCCTGTTCTCGCCTCCCCAATCTCCTTCCTCATATGCGGTGTGCGTGCTAGCTCGTCCGGCCCTCCTCTTCCCAATCTCCTGTGCGAACTCGGCGCCGCTCCTTTCCTCCTGTGCGAGCTCGATGCCGCTCCTCTTCTCCCCCAATCTCCTCCCAAACTCACACATAATGAGGCGATGTCCCCAATCTCTTCCCACCATGCCTTTGCTCGTCTCAACTTGCGCAGAGAAAACAGCACAGCCTAGGCCAAAGGAGGTCGAGGCTCGCGGCCGAGGTGAAGCCGTCGCACCACGGCAGAGGCCGTCGCGACCGAGGCGAAGAAACCGTCGCATCACAGAGCGAGGGTGTCGCAGCCTGGGGCGGAGGACGTCGCAGCTTAGGGCGAAGGGCGTCGCGGCTCCATCGCGCCGGGACGGAGGATGTCGCAGCTCGAGGCCGCGGAGCCGTCGCGTCGGGGCGGAGAAGGTCGAGGCTTAGGGCCAGGGCTCCAGCGCCATCGGCTGCGTTGCCATCGATAGCAGCTTTGGTATCTGCATCACCTTCGTTGATGTTGTCTTTATATATATATATATATATATATATAAAAAGAAGAAAAAGAGTTTTAACGCTGCGAAGCGCGAATACAACATAGCTCACTCCTAGAAGTGAAGTCTAAGACCGAGCAACTCTGAAACGCCTAGTTTCTGAACCTCCCTAGTGTAGCTGCTGCCATGGCTTTTCCTTGCTTTTAAGTTTTCACACTGTCTCTCTCTCTCTCTCTTATATTGTTGCTTGCAATTTGTGAACACTCGCAGTCACCGATTCATGTACTCCTGACTTTCCGGCTTTTCAGTAAACTTTTCTCCTCTTCTGGCCGGTACAATACCAAACAACCAGTTCCTTCGTTGTGCAAATTTTTTTAAACAAAAATACATAAGCGACGGGCAAGTTGGAGGTTTAAACTCGCATTATCCTCGTCGACCAAGGGAATCCGACCTCGATCACCCGTATCCAGTTGCAGGTTTGAACGCCATAAACTACTACTCGTCTGCTCGTTCACTGTGTCTTATAGTATCAGTTAAACTAAACCGCAGCATTAGGTCAGATTACATCACTCGCGTCGATCGGTTCCAGTTACCCAGGCCTCAAATCTCTAAACCCGCACTATTCAAATGCGTCGACCGCCATGACCAGTCCCCATCCACTGTGACAGCTCGTCGCTGTTTCCCATGAGGAAGAGAGCGTAGTCTATGCGGCGGGCGGCGTAACAGACCCGTTCTGCAGCCACGGATCGGATGGACCAGTAGCAGTAATGTTGCATCCGGTCTAGAAAGTGTGCAAAAGCTAGGGTGAGGCCAAGCGAACGCATGAGAGATGTGATCTTGTTGCTGTGCGCGCAGCATGAATTATTGTTGCTGCCTATGTATAATAGTATCGTCGCGCAAGGGCAGCGGGCACGGATTGTCTCTAGGCGAAGCAAGCAAGCGAGCAAGCCTGCGTGCAGATTGCAGGAGGGATCGAGCAGCAGGCAGCAGCCCCATACCCCATGTGAAGATGTGGGAGCCTCCCACTGCTCTGCTGGGAGCCATATATGCCTGGATGAACAGAATCACCGGAGCTGTAACGGAGAAGACACATCTGACTGACGCCAAGTATCCCTGACCAATTGCAAGACGGTATTGCATGTCCCCAAGCTGCAACTGTCTACTAGTAGTAGGAGCAGATCTCTCAACGTCCATGGGTGAAGGGTGCCGACTTCCACTGTGCAAGGACCATGAACGGGGGGGACCTGACCTCACTCGCATCTGAATCTCTCTCCGGTAGACGAGCAAGCTATCGCTAGCTGTTCACCCACACTCCAGGAACAACGCGCCAACAGGTGACGCCATGCCGCCGCGCGCGCAGCAAAAGATTCCTCCTCGGTCTGCTATAACTAAAACCACTGGTGCGGCCACATGGAGACTGCATTCCTCTGATCGCCGCCCACCCAGTCGTCAATCACTCACTCGATCGAGCTGATGCTGGGTTGAGCGTGCGTGGGGCCGTTGCCGAGAGACGAGTGATGTCATCATGGGCGCTCTGAATGTCTCTGATGAAACCTGAACGGGCACACTGCTAGTACTCCCGGCACCGTGTTTTGCTCATGTCTGCTTCCCCTTGGACACCAACCGTCACAGCAACGAGCTTGCAGAAGGGTGTGGTGGTCCTTCCTGGTAGTACTCCGGGCTTTTGTTTGGTGCGTGCTGTAACACTATGGTGTGGGACAGTGATTATTAATTACTTAATCCTTGAATAGACGCTCATCCTAGCTGAGCAAAGCAAAATATTGAAGTATCAGGATGAGATAAAGAGGAATATCATGGACGACGTACGCCAATCTTGTTAGTGAGTACATACTCCTACAGATCACTAGGTTGGATCAGGTCATAGATCTCCCTTGGCGTTGCGCTGCAGGCGAGGCAGGCTTGCATGCCCCCAAGCTGCAACTGTCTACTAGTAGTAGGAGTAGATCTCTCAACGTCCATGGGTGAAGAACACGCCACATGCTCATCTCAAAAGCAGATTGGATGGAGAGGGAAAACAACACCTGTCCGAAACAGGACTAGCCAATAGAGTGTAAATACTATACTCCACGAGTAGTACTTTTAAAAATACTCCAAAACAACACTTGCTGTTCCCGAAATTCTCTAGGCACGATCCCAGAACGTCCGTAGCTCACGGCCAACGCATCTAGGAGCAAGTACTCCTAGCGGCGAGCACATGATCAAAAAGCTGCTCCCATGGGCCCATGGCGATAAAAAGAAGCGGGAAAGGATGGCAGAGTCGTCGAGCTGCTAGCTAGCAGTACTACTCGTTCTCACGTTCTCCTAGGCGTGACCGTGTGACTAGCCCAGCCCGCTAGCCGGCTCTGACGGCGAGAATCACAACAAAGGAGCTCCATGCATGCATGTTCACCATGATTGAAGCACAGCTCCCGATTCCAGGCGGCCGGGCTGGCCGGTGGCTGGTGCCGCGGTGTTTCGCTGGCCGGTGGTTAACTGAGTGATCATTGGGTAGGGTAATTACGGACAGGGTGGTTACTGGCCGGTCGCTAACTTAGTGATGAATGGGTACGTAGGGTTATTACAGGGTGTCGTTGACGCCGATCCATCGAGCTCCAAGGGGAAAAGTTCGTTTCTTTGAGTGAAGCCGTAAAGCAGGGCTGGTGCAAAGGACTGTGCTCATTGTAGGAGTATACTGTTATCAACCACTAATTAACAACCTCGTCCGTTCCAATAATCCGCATGAACAATGAGCTGTCAGTCACACTGTAACCGGTCGTAGGAGAGAGAGAAGAGAGAGAGAGAGAGTAACGAATATGGCAGAGCAAAAAGTGATTGGTGGGAACGTGGGAGGTTGGGAATGGGAAAATGCCCTCTCTCTGTCTCTCTCTCATCCGACTGTCACCGGGCACATTCACGTCACTAGAGGCCCCTCGGAAACCGCGACGAGCGCAACGGCAGGCAGGCCTGTAGTAGAAGGCGTTTTCGCCGGTGTTCAATCGATCGGACGGCCACGAGCGGATCCAGCGCCGGCTGCCTTTCCACGACAGGTCCCTGTTCAGCATGTGTGCGTGTGACGAGGGTCTGAACCTGAAGTGGCGAGATCTGAGCTCCGAGGAAAAGGCCACGGATGCTGGCTTTACGAAAGGTACGTGGCCGGGCTAGGGGACTGCTCTCCGGTCCGGACGCTTGCGCCGCGATCGATCCATGGCTCTCTTTGCTTGCTCGTGTGAGGTGCCACGGGTTTAGATCATTTTGATGAGGCGGTTCGTGCGAGTTCTTGGCTTTCTGCTTTAGGGCGCGCTCTTGTTCCGGAATCCGACAGGGATTTGCCTGGCAGCAGCACGGCCTAATAAGCATAGGCGGCATGGTAAATGGGGGAGCAGGAAAGCGTTGTGGCAAGTACTCCTACGTGCCTGTGCCTCGGCTTGGCTGCGAGGAGGGAAAAGGCATCGGCGCCCATCGCAGCGTGTACCAGAGCTCTCACATCGCCACATGCGAAAAAGCGACTGATCTAGGAGTACTATAGGTAGATTCGGGCTCGTTTTCATCGAACTTTTTCCATGGTTGCCTTGGCTTCGTGGCCTCGGCACTTGAGAACCAGGAAAAGCCTAGGTTCCTTGCGTGAAACATGCAAAGGTGGGGGTTATATATGGTGCCAGCCTACGGATCGAGCTAATCCTACACATGTTGCTTTGGTTTTGTTTCTCTCTCTTCTTGTAGGCTAAAGAACATTCGAGTGCCATCGACTACATATATCTTGTTTTAGGCGCGCGGGCCAGCACGTAACGTGAAAATAAGAAGATTGCTCTGTTTTTTCAATGACGGTGAGCTCGTGTGGATCAACGTGTCGTCGCCGGCCTCTGAGCACCACTACTAGTCACTAGAGTACTAGACAAGTGATTATATATATCAGGCCCATAATATTTCACGGTCTAGTATAACGAAAAGCACTTCGCAATGCACCACTGCGCTCAAACGTCTCCCGCTGCATCGATCGATCCACGGATGTACTTACAATGGCGAAGGGACAGCACAGAGCATGTCGACAGGAGGCCAGCGTCTGCTTAGATCTGGATCAAACCGTTTGGATTTGACGTGCGCCTCTCACTTCAACGCTACAGTATCGCGGCTCGATTATTCGTTCGATCTCAACCATGCACGCATGCATCCGGGATCGATGGATGGAACGGAGAGCTAGAGCCAAAGGAATGTCGGGTCGAGATGAAGCATCTATCCGTGACTAAGGTTTTGAAAATCGATAAAAATCACCTGGTTTTTATAGTTTTCTATTAAATTAATTCAATTCGATTTAAAGATAAATAACACTGTAGCAAGATAAACTAATTAATCGATTGATTTTATCGATTAACCAGTTTTTTAACCCACTGAAAATTAGGTTCAGCTCGGTTTTAAACCTAAACCCTTGTGTGACCGAGAACAGTGTCCAGGGATGGGTCGAGAACGATAGGCGGCGAGAGCGCGCAGGCTTTTGACGGCAATGGCGTGCCCGTGGCGCCGACGTGGTCGACGAGAACAAAACAAGACTGCCTGCCTGCGGCGCTGCGCTCCACTTGATGAATGAATGAATGAGCCCATACGGACTACGCGCGTGCAGAGGCCGTTCATTTGTTTTGATTGGGTTACAGACAGTACGGCCGGGCAGGCGTACTCCTTGACCAAATCTTTGACCGGGCAGGCTCCGTACAGTTACACAGTACCGGCGGCCTGCTCTTGTAACGCTCGCAAGTTACGCATGGTTCCTACAGTACCTGGTTTACCCGTCCGTCGGTGGCCGATCGATCTGCTCTCCGACGAGCGTACGTAAGAGAGGAGAGCGCTCCATGGTTCTTCTGGCCAGGACGTTGAGAGGTGAACCAAAACATGCAACGTTTCCAGCTTTGCCGCCAGCCCATTGAAAACCGCCGGCTCTAGAGAGAGTTGGCTACGAAAGGGACTCCACAGGCCACGCGCGTACCGTGCGATATCCGATTTCGGATACCCAGTCACGGGCGGAGGGAGATCCGTAGCGGAGCCGCTGTCGCCGGTCGACCGATCGGTCACCGAGGTCTCCGTCGACTGCACGTACACGGAGGAGCTATTGACGCGTGGGTTTCTATGCCACCGTGCGCTGATACCGTTGCCGCAATCACGGGTCGGTTCGGACTCCCAAGTCCCAACGGCGACGCGCGCGCGGTGATGGGGAACGGGGTGTCGTCGGAGACCGCGCGCGTCATCGGATCCACCGGGGGAGCACCGTTTGGGAGTGGCGGATGCGGGTGGGACTGGGAACTGGGAACTGGGAACTGGGAACGGAGATCCTCGGCAAACCGACGACGGATCACGGACGCCCAGATCGGCACGACCGCCACCGCTCCCCTTTTCGGTGGCTCGCGCGCGCGCGCCCGGTTCCCCGGTGAAACCATCGCGCCGGTTCGTCTGTCCTCCGCCGTCCGCGCGCGGTCGCCACTCGCCAGGCCAGCCAGCCAACCCGCTCGCGGTAAGTAGCAGGCCGCTAGTAGCCGCCGGTCCGGCACGCAACGCCACCACCGGCAGTCCGGCAGGAAGTCAGGTAGTCAGGGCGCGGACCGGCCTCAGAGTCTGCGCCGGCTGGCCGGTGGCCGCGCGCTGCCGTCCCGAGGCGCTGGTGCACGCGTGGCTCTCCTCTGAGTCTCTGACCGGTCGAGGGGTTGCGGCAACGAACTGCACGAGTCGGAGACACCATCAGTAGCCCATCAGTAACGGTACACGATTATACGGTCAGGCGGGCATACTGTTTCGATCAGTCCCTGACACGTCACGTATTGGAGTACGATCAGTACTACTCCTACTAGAGCAAGTACTCCTAAGATTACAAGCAAAGACACCATTATTATGGAGTACTACGAGTCGTGCGGCTCGTGCCCCTGCACGCTCGGCTTCGCTGTAAAGCCCACACGCGCACGAGCGCGAGCGTGAGCTCCCCTCGCCTCTCTCCCACGGCCTCCTGACACCTTTAAACGACGGGCACGTCGAAAAACCAAAAGCGAAAAAAGAAAGCTTACATAAACGCCGCAGCCTCGACGGGCCACGAGAGCGGCAGTGGCAGGTGCCCGTGGTTTCGAGCGGGCTACAGGGGCGACAACGTCATTTGAGGAGGTCGACCCCCCGGCCGCCGCTTTAAATCGCTCCCGAAAGCGGGAGACGGACGGACGGAGCGAGGCACCCGGAGCCGGCGCCAGAGGCAGTGGAGGTGGCGGGCGGAGTGTGACGGACAGGTAGAAGGACAGGATGGTCGCGGTGATGGCAGGTGTGGAGGAGGTGGACGCGGATGAGCGGCCCGTGCACCAGGGATGTATAGCCGGGTTCCTGCACCTGTTCGACCGCCCGCAGGTGATCTCCGGACGGAGGCTCCGCCACGCGCCGCGCCCCCTCACGTCGTCCTCCAGCGTACGTTCTCGTTTCCTTGACCGCCTTGTGCTCGCCGTGACACTCAATGGCGTCTCCTTTTCGGCCGTTTTTTGTGAGACAGTGTGTGTGACTCTGTTTTCTCTCCGGGATACAGGGCTCCGCGACCCCGTCGGAGCGGTCGGTGCAGCTGGACCGGGGGACGCCGTCGTCGCCGGACTCGACGCCGCCGGCCGCGCCGAGACCCTCGCTGCAGTTCCCGCCGCTGGACGGCGTCTCGTCCGCGGTCGGCGCGGCGCCGTCGTGGCGGCTGCCGCGGCTGTCGCTG
>BCLF01000080.1:205902-219297 GCA_001602275.1 Zoysia japonica | reverse complement strand
CGACCCGGCCTTCTTCGAGCGGCCCGCGTCGCCGCCCGTCGAGCCGGCCCCGCGGCGTGCGCCGGCGGACCCGGCGCGCCCCCGCGGCGTCCGCCGCTTCGACGTGCGCGAGGTGTTCCCGGACCCGGCGAAGGCCCACGGCGGTGAGATCGCGCTGTACGGCGAGATCGAGCGGCGGCTGCGGAAGCGCGGCATCGCCGAGCCGGCGCGGGATCTCGAGACGCTCAAGCAGGTCCTCGAGGCGCTGCAGCTCAAGGGCCTTCTCCGGCACACCCCTCCTCCTCCACCATCTCATCCCGCGTCCTTTCCCACGACAACCCCGCCGCCCATCGTCGTCATGCGCCCGTCGCACCGGGCGCCGCCGCAGCAGGCGAGACTGACGCCCGAACGGCGGCTCCGTGTGGACGTGGACCGCGCGCGCCGCCCGCGGTCACCGGACCGGTCCGCGTCGCCCGCGCGGAGCCCGGCCTCCCCAGCAAGGCGCGGCCAGCTGTCCCCGGGGAGGCGCGTGTCGCCGGCGCAGTCCCCGAAGCAGATGCCGGTCCGGAAGGCGAGCGGTTTTGACGCGGCGGGTGCGCGGTCCCGCATTGCCCGCCGCGCGGCTCAGAATAACGGGCAGCTGTTGCCTGACGAAGAAGCCGGCTCCACCACCTTCTCCGACGGCGGCAGCAGCAGCTCCTTCAGCGCCGCCTCTCGCTTGGACTTCGAGCCGGTAAACCTCGACCACCATTTCTCTCTTTTTTTTTTTAAAGTTAAATCTTTTGGTAGCGTAGCTGATCAATACAATGTCGTCTTACTTTTCATTTCGACGCAGCCGCCGGCCGTGTTTGCCGATGAAACGAGCCGGAGGCTGGAGCGGTGCGGCAAGCTCCTCAGCAGCATCCAGGCGTTCACAGGCGGCGACGCTTCGGCGGCCGACCAGCAACCGAGTCCAGTGTCCGTACTCGACGCGGCGTCTTTCCTCGCCGACGCGGACTCGCCGTCGTCCTCGTCGGGCTCCAAACGCGCCATCGACTTCAACGTCGTCCGAAGCCCGCGGAAACCACCTCCAGCCTCCCACCCAGAGGATGACGACTGGGCCACCAGCGCGATACACCTGCTGGCGGGCCCGGACGCGAGCGACCCGGACTACGCCTACGTGGTGGAGCTGGTCCGGCTGTTCCACCGCCAGCGGGCGGACCCCGCCGACGTGTACAAGGCCGCGGAGCAGCGGAGGCGGCTGCGTCAGCGCGGCGTCAACGATGACGACGACACGTGGCACCACCGGCGGCTGCTGTGCGGCGCGGTGGCCGAGGCGTTGGACCGGCAGCGGAGCGCGTGCCCCTGGGACCCCGCGTCGTGGCTCCGCGGCGCGGAGCTCGTGGACCACGTCTGGGCCGAGGTCCGCCGCGCCCGCGAGCCAGCGGCGGCGGCAGCGGCAGGGGAGGAACAGGACCTGAACGACGTCACCTGCAGCGTGATCCGGTGTGACCTGGCCGCGGACGGGCCGTGGGCGTCGACGCTGCGACCGCGACCGCCGGGGCCCGAAGTCGCCGACGCCGTGCTACAGATCGAGCGGCTCGTGTTCAAGGACCTGGTGGCGGACACCATCCGCGAGCTCGCCGACGCCGACCGCTTCATGGCGCGCCGGAAGCTGGTGTTCTGAGCTCTGAAACTAGCCGGCATTCCGGGCATCAGCGAAGCAGGATCAGGATCATCTCAGCTGGTGAAAATAATGCAGTCTTTGTTAACTTCCATTTCTTCCAGTAGCGAGCGATGTAAAATCAATATTACTGCTACTCTGCTCTCCTGTTAGACCCTGTTAACTACTCTAGTTGTAGTGCTAATCAGTGTGTTTCGACCGAATTTGTAATGCAAACAATGATCTAATGGAGCAGTTTTTAGGCCCTCCAAGGAATGGATTAATCGATTTTTCTTTCAAATGACACGACATTTTTCACTTGGATTACTGGCGTGAGCTGTTCAGCTCAGTCAGCAGATCGGCTCCTCCCTCCTCCATCCCTCCGCATGTTACTCGCGTTATTGCAGCCACTGATATCTCGGATGACACGATCCGTTCTGTTCCCGCGCCATGTGCCGGAGCACCACCACCGGTACGACCGGGGATGGCGTTAAGGCCGCCTGCCTGACCCCCGCCATTGACTCCGTGCTTCGTACCACCTCCGTCAAAATGTAAGGATTTTTTAGTTTTGATCAAAATTAATTTTTTTCAACTTTGATTAATAATATTTAATATTTTTAAAAAAATAATACTAAAAGTTACATAATATAAAAATTTATTTCATGATAAATTTAGTAATATAATTTAGATGTAATAAAAATTTATAAAATTTTCATTATTAATGATCAAAATTAAAAAAAAATTAAATTTGATAAAAACTAAAAATATTTACATTTTGAGACAGAGCGAGTACAGCTTGAATGCGCGGTTCGCCATGTTCTCGGAGCTGTGTACACTGGGTCCTGAATGGCGGCACCAGTGGACACAGTTTCTTGATTGGGATACTGAGTGAAATGTTCTGGGCGGGCGATCGCGCAGAGCAGAGGGAGGTGATGGCGGTTGCAGCAGACAGGCAGACAGCGGAGCGAGGCCTCCACGTCGAGAAGGTGGTCTGAACCTAAGGCAATCATGGCGAGTTCGTGATGTGTTCAGTTCAGGTTCAGAAGAACGTCTCTCTCACGTTCTTCGAGCGTGAAAGCTCGGCGAGTTGTTCTACTATGTATCGAACTGATGAATCCATGACAGAACGGGCACATGGCGACGATGGTACACTCCGCGGTCGCCGTTCAACACAATGTCCCCGGAAATCTCTTCTCGACGGAGACCATGTCGTCGTCCGGAGTCGTCCGCACAGCGACAGCGTGCGTACGCACGGAACAGTGCGCCATTGAACGCCGCCTAGCGCTTCCTGTCATCCATCCGGGACGACGCCGAACAGAGAGAGGGAGGACGCCGTCGTCCCCAGCATGGTTCACAAAACACCGCGGTTTTCGACCAAATCGCTGCGACGATTTTCGTTTTAAAAATGTAAAAAAAATTTAAAAATTTGAAAAAATTTGAAAATTCGAAAACTGCTCAAACCGAGCGGTTTACCGCAAAAACCGTTGGAAAACCGCTCAAATTGATTTGATTTCAAATTCAAAAACGGTAAACCGTAAAAACCGCTCGGTAAACCGTAAAAACCGCTCGGTTTTCTCTCAAAAATTTGATTTTTGAATTTGTTCAATTTTTGTAATGATTTTCGCGGTTTTTGTGATTTTCGTTAAACCGCTCTCGAGCGGCCCGGTTCAAACGGTTTTTGAAATCCTGCTCCCAGACGGGCGTCCCCCGATCCAATCGCGACCGACCCCGCCATTCACTGCTCGCAGCTGGCGGCGCGGTTTTACTGGACGGTCTGGAGCCGTTCGTCCGTCCGGTTGCGCCGCCAAGTTTATCTGGGCGAGACCGTCTCCCTGCCACGGGCGGCAGCTGGCGGCGCGGTAGTAGGGAGTATTACCAGATGATAATACCGTGGGCGGGGCCCTGCACGACCGAGTTCGGTTGAGCCCGGCCCACGTGTCCCCCTGCCGTGCAGCAGACACGAGCCGCGACGGGGCCGCCGGCTGGTGGTGGCCCGGTGGGCCTGGCTTCCCATCCTGGATCCGTTTCGCGGCATGGACCATGGTCCCGGGCGCTCCCGGCCCCCCGTAGACTGGGCATTGGTTGTCGAACCTACGTAGAGGCAGAGCCGCGCGCGATGTAGGAGTACGTACGGACCGTCTTCCACGTGCTCGCCCACAGGGGACGGACGGGAGGCGGGAGTTGCTGGTTTTGTACAGCGCGCGGTCCCGTCCATACTCGCGGGTATAAGGATACCCGTTCCGCCTGCAACTTTGAGTCTCAGTGTCGTCCCGGCTCCACGCGACGCCACTGGCCGGCCCGTGACGGCGTGTGGGCGCGCGTGCGCGGCAGGGAGGGACGCTGGAATCTGCCTGACGCCGCGGAGCCGCTGATCACGACGACGCGGTTCGGCGTGCGTCACGGGTGGATGGTCAGGCACGCAGGCATTCGATCAGCTGTCTTCAGGACGACCGTCGAGGATGTAATGCGACGGTGGTTACATTCTTGTAAGATTTCGTCGCTCTGAACATCTGACGCCGACGGCCGGTACCGCTCGCTAGCGTCCACAAACGTGTCATGCATTTCTGATATCATCTTAAGACAACAACAAAGCGACCGACTTCTGAATACCGCAACTCTAGAGGCCGTTCTGATGCCGGATTGATAGTATAGTACGAGCGAGCGGCGTACGGAAACGAAGAGTTGCAGTCAGAGGCGATTATGAACTGGAGCGGGGAGGACGATATTGAGTTGGGCGAGAGGAAGAAGAACCGTCCTCTCCACGCCGCCGGCCAGGGAAGCTTTCCCTGCAGCCACGGCGTCGGAAGACAGTCTTGCATAGTCAGGGAGACTACATCATTTCTTCGGTGAGATACCAATCTTTAAGGAAACGAGAAACGACTAACAAAACCAGGAGTGTAATCTAAACTAACTTCTGCGTGTTAATAAAGTCCGACCTACAAACGCATCCATAACAAAACAATTCATGAGACTGACGCTGCTTCGCAAGTGAACAAGATGAAACCTTCAAGCCATTACTGATGATATTTCGTCTATCCATTCCATTTACACTTTCGCTCGAATCAAGCAGAGCAATTTACACGAATATTTTGCTTCGCAATACCTGCACGTTCGTTAAACAGAGAGGGTAAGAACATCGGAGGAAATCAGTTTGTACTCTTTGAGATACCATTCCAGGGAAGACTCACATTTGGTAGCGAAGCACGGCTGCTTCAGCGCCGGGTCATCTTCAGGGGGTTCTTGCCCAAATATCATCTCGCAGCTCTTGTCTTCAAAATCTGAACAGGATGGTATAGTTGGGGTAAGTAAATACTGTACTTTTTCATAGCTCTGATAGAGCGCTAGTTTGAACATAAATTAGTATCCCTATTCATCTCAGAAAAAAAGATAACCGCTTAAGGTTAACCACAAGGTTTGCTTTTGTTGTAACCATACATGGAGTTGGAGACAAACTTTAGTGAAAAAAAAGTGGTGAAGATAGGGACGTAAACCATTAGCGGTGCACATTAAGCTTAAGACTCATTGGCTGTACGTTCTTAGTGGTAACCACCTGACGAGTAAACGAGTGCCTAGCGAAATCCAACCGAAATTGATATTTGATTATCTCTCAACTGATGCCATTAAGTGTCTACATCTTTTGACCAAGAAACTATGATTAGTGTGGTTGAAAAATTTACAAGAAAGACGCGGCAAGTGCTGCTCAGAAAAGAGATTTAATAATATTTCTCTGGTCATTGAAACATTCTGGCTCTGCGGTCTCCACTGTCTAGTGAAGGTGCCTGCACTGTATTTTCTGAGCAAGGAGCACTAAATTTTGGAATGGTTGAATAGACACTACTACCAACAGGTTGTTTCTGCTATTTGCAGTTTCCCACTAAGAATAACAAGAGCTAGCCCATTTTCTTCGTACAACTTTGATTGCAATTGCGATTGCTCTATAACCTGCAAACATATTGGTCCCACTTCAATCTTTTCTGTCCCCAAAATGGCTGCCTGTATTGTTCCCATGCCTAAAAAAGGCATAGTACCTCAATTCAGTGGGTTGACTATGTGGGAGGGTCTAGAGATTTACTAACTCACCAGGTTCACCTCTGTATTTTTAATGGCAGATTCTGATGGGTTGCTTTCAAAGTTAAGATGGGTTGCTTTCAAAGTTAAGATTCCACATTCCAGCTAGTCAGCAATTGGCGTGGCTATGGACACAGCCACATAAAACATTCATTTTACAAAGACTTTGCTAGCACTACATAAAGTGAAAGTTTATGTTCTTCTGAGTTCATTTGCCTGAAATGTCAAGTGAAAGGTCAGTAGTGAGCTGCAGCATAATTAGGCGACTAAGCATGTTCGAGATGACCTATTCAGGTTTGGACATATTTTCTGATCTGAAATGCTGTTGACTTGACAATCCACTAATTTCTTTGACCTGTTATATGGTCTGGAGTTCGATTAATTGGCATTGTTCTAACAAATTAAACATTAAAGCTGCATAAACGTAGAGTAGATTCTTACTGGGAGACATGTAGACTGGCATACCAAACGAATCTCGCATGAACTTTTCGCACGGTATCTTGCAGAGATTCGTACACATCCCCACACAGTTGGTGCTTTCCAGAAATCTGTCAGTCATAAGGTAAGAACGAAAATGAGAGCTGCAACAACATCGTTCACCTGGTTTTTTATCCATTACCAATTTGCTATGTACTTCTACTAACCTAGAATACATGGGTGGTTCTTGAATTACCTGCACTTGGGGATGTAGACCACGTTTCTCTCTTTCCTTCCATCAACGTCCGATTCCCTGACCTAGTTCAACGACAGAATGAATACTCATAACGACTCCATCATTACTGGGGTGACGGCTATGTTGGAGTATATTCCATACATAACGACATTTTAATTACTGTTATACTTTTGCTAAAAAAAATTACTGTTATACTATCCAGTAGCTAGTTTTGTGCAGAGCTACCTTCACCACAAGCATCAGCATTAATTCGTTCTTGTGAAACTACCCTACTTCAGGCTACTGATTTTGTGAACCTGATCATCACATCGATGAAGAAAAAAAATAGCATTCGAAAACATGGGAAATTAACAACCTCACACGGTCCAACCAGCCACGGGAAGAATATGGTGGTGAATGCGGCGAAGTACTCGCGCGAAAACCTCGAGGGAGGCATCATCACTTTGATCTGCGCATGAAAAGAATTTTAAAACGACTTATAATTCGAGACAGATACACCAAATAATTGATAAACTAAGTAACAATATGGACCATGAGAATACACTTGCCATTGTGAGGATGTAGCTCGGGAACGCCCGTTCGAGGGCGCTGGCCACGGTCTCCCACTGCCTGTCGACTCCGAAGACCGCGGCGATGGTCAGAGCCGCCTCGATCAGGCCCTGGTAGCCGGCCGTGCCGTTCTTCATCCCTGCAGAGAATAATCTGTTCGTGTTAATTACCCCATGTTTTGCATGCTTTCCACCTGTAAGTAACCTCCATGAAATGGCTTGATTATACTATTAATCTTGGTTTGGTGAGCAGGGCAGATGCCAGTGGCTGCAGCAGAACACGTGAGACCCATATGAGCGGAGGCATGGGCACCGGTCAGTGGCCAACACGGTGGTCGGAACAGTGGTTGTTCTGACAGGTGACGTTGTTTTGTGCCACTGGTTCAGCTGATCACGGCCATCGTTGCAGTGCGGATTCTACTAGACTGGTTCTCGTGGCGAATGATGTCTGGCTACTGAGTCCTTTTGGTCGGATTATTCTATTACGTACGCGTTTTCAAACCGAATTTGGAAACATGGGTAGGAACAGGCATAAACTCCACATTAGTTTTGCAACTGCTATCCAAAGGGCTAATTAATTTGTTCTAATAACAATAATTTAAGAACGAATAGAGTATTTTATTGGAGCAAAAATACAAACAACATACTCGATCTGTATGTGCAAAGATATTACTCCCTTCGATCCGCCTGGAACCACTAAAAAAATGTTTTTTAGTCATCAAAATATTTAGTCACTAACAATATTGATCGCATTTTAGTCACTAAAAACTTGACACTATCTGTATAATAACTAATAATTAAATATGTTGATCATTTAAACTATATAGCAATTAAAGAATCTTTGATAACTAAATGCATCTATCAACCAATGAGCAAATATCTTAGTCGTTAAAAACATATATAAAAAAAAATCAAATTTTGATCACTATTTGTCAAATTTTAGTGACGTCACTAAAACTTGGTGATTAAAGACCCATTTTTTTTAGTGAACTGTTGCTGCCGGCCAGGTAAAAAAAATGGCGAGCGGTATTATAGTTGTCATCACCATCGTTCGCCGCCTAATTAACATGAATGCTGAACGGGATGTTCGCGCGCTCGGGACAACAACTTAACGTCACATCATGCGGTCGCTTGCATGATCGACATAGTAGCGCCCGGCAAAATTTGCAAACAAGCCAAATACTAACACATCGAATTAAAAAAACATATACTCCGTATGTAAAGGCAATAGCGATTAAAATGATCGTTTAACGATAAAACATACTCCTATATATGCCCATATTATATATGAAGGGAACAAAACACGAACTGGTTGTAGCTAGCGATGCATGGTGTTATCCACGAAACTGAACTTTGCAGTCTTCTTCCAGGAAATTAAAACAAAGTCCTAGAGACGATCGAAAACCGCTCGACCATTCCAAAGACAAGAACGTTGGAGCAAGAGACGCGCGAAGTACCAGAAGCTTCTTGAAGGTTCCTCGAGAGGTACCCGATGGCCAGTTTGTCGAACCAGTTGTCCCGGTACACCGTCGTCGCCGCAGTACTACTCTCCTCCTTCGCTGGCGGCGGTGGCGCCACCGCTACTGCCGTCTCCCTCGCGGGCGCCGGTGGCGCCAACATCTCCTGCGGCCGCGCCATGACCGAGCGCGCCATCGACAGACGCAGCTTCCTCCCCACGCTTGGCCGGCTTCCGCTCACCGCGCTGCTGCTCGTCGGTGACGCTTTGATCAGCAGGCTTCCACGAGCGTGATGAAGAAACGCAGAAGTGGTGGTGCAGATCTCCATGTCTTTCTTTGCGTGTAGAGAGAGGAGAGAGAAGAGAGAGAGTGTGTGCGATATGTGTAGCCTGTAAACTACGAGTAGGTGGTGCGTGTTTTGACTTTATATAAAACGATCGGTGCGAGTCAGAAAGAGAGAGTGCCCAAACGGCAAGGAGGGAGCATCTTCGTTTGTGGTGGGGACGGAATCTACCGTGGCTACGCTTGCAGGATACTGGATACGCCATTCACGAGCGAGCCATTAGATTAATAAGCCCTGGAGATGCGCGGGGCACCTTCATTTTTGTAACATGGAGTGGAGTGGAGGCAGACATGCTTTGGCATGGTACATGAGGTTCAGGTGGCGAAAAATGGTCACCATGATCCATGAGGTTCAGGTTATATATTTTATTACCACGATGTTCGTCCTTGATCTTTGATACTGTGAACTACTATCAGTTATTACTCAATTTTTAAATTGTTATCACAGTCGATTTTTAACATAACCATTCCACCATCCGTATCCTAAAGTGCACCTCCGTTCCATCGTCACCCTCACCCCCAACAAAACAAACACGGCGGTAATTCCTGAATGAGCGATGGCTATAGGCCTATAGCCTAATAATAATGCTAGCGTAGCGTTCAAACGTTTCTTACCCGGGTTGGTGAAATCTGGGAGTGGACAAGGGGCCTGTCTCCATTTTCGATGGGATTTCGCTCTGGGACACTCAACAAAATGTTTCGATCTCCCATTGGAAACCAAGGCGATGATCGATCGCAGGGACGCAGTGTTCTTCGACTGCTTCACTGCGCCCGTGCTCTGTGACAGTGACAGCTGAACATGTTACTATTGGATAGGCAAACCCCTCTCTCTCTCTCTCTCTCTCTCTCTCTCTCTGGCCCGAAAAACACTACGAAAAGGAGACAAAAAAAAGGTTTTGTCATAAAATAGTGACATCTTATCAGAATGATCGCAGTCGATGCATTTTCCCCATGTGAACCATACGCGTTTAAATTTACATGGCTCATCGCCTCTCGTTCGTACGCATCAGTGTACTGTACGACAGCAGCAGCACACACTCATCAGAGAGAGACCCTTGCCCCTCTGTTTTGCCTGCTCCAGGACTTTAACCCAGCAAGAACAGTCGTATGGAATGCACCTGTTGCCGCACTAAGCAGTGGCAGCAAGCATCCAGGTACAAGCAGAGTGCACTACATATCAGGTGACATCTCAGTTTGAGAAGATTGCAAAGATTATGTTTGTCACCGATAATTTGAGTCCAGTTGCTAAAGCACTTGTCACCACATTGCCGCAACCTCCCTGGCTTAGGAAGAAACCGAGTCCATGTTTCCTCATTGCCGCCACCACTGATTCACTCAACAGCGACACAGATCAGAAAACTGGAGTAGCAACTCATGCTTGCTGGCGCGCAAATTTGCTCTCTTAATTTTTTATATATTCAGAATAGTTTTCAGGCAGTATGCATGCATCATAAATAAACACAGAGGATGATGGTGGCAGTAAGAAACAAACCCATCCTGCCACCTTCAACGAATTCATGGAAACAACACAGAAGATTGAAGTCAGCTTGCAGTCTCCTTGCCGGCGACTTTCTGAGCTATCCACCCCAGGCCATCGTAGAGACCGTCGCCGGTGATGGCGCAGGAGGCCTGTATGTGCCAGTCGTGGTTCTTTATGCTGTGGAGGGAGAGGGCGTCTGTGATTTCGGCGGGGGACATCGCGTCCTTGAGGTCCTGCTTGTTTGCAAACACAAGGACCACCGCGTTCTCGAGGTCCCCGTGCTGGAGCAGCCGGAAGATCTCGTCTTTGATGATGTTGATGCGAGCGCGGTCGGTGCTGTCGATCACGACAATTACGGCATGTGTTCCTCGGTAGTATGTTGCCCATGAAGTGCGGAGGCTTTCTTGGCCACCCAGATCCCATACCTGGGTCATTCAAGAATAATGTCAGTATGAACAATGCACTGGTGTGCTGTTGCCACAAACAAGAAACAACATTCCAAATGATAAAGGAGTTTCTTCCTTCCAAGTTCAACTTGAATGAAATGCTAGCTGAATATTAGTAGTGCAAGCAACATACTGGTATGGTTGGACAACGGAGAACACTTTTACTCATCCAGATCATCAAATAACAAACGACATTGACAGTACCAAAGTAACATGATGAACATAGTAATAAGACAACTTGCATCAAATACATATTTTCCATGAGACAAGGGTGTATTGCACACAATTCTTGTCTCATGCATACAAAATTTCAGGTTTCTTTTAACATTTTTTCCTTTTTCTAACATGTAACTCTTTGAGATGGATGCTTTTGTTGCTTAAGGAAATCTAACAGCCTGCTATAAATACCGCTAGATTAACACGATTAACATTTTTTATAGGTAACTTAACAAGATTGGCTTTTTAAGAGTTCTCAAATTGAGTTGTCAGTCTGCCTGAGTTGACCTCAAGAAATGTGTTCATCAAGCAAGAGCCGTCCTCTAAGCAATTATAGAAAGTAACTATTTTCATGAGGAAAACAAAAGGACATGAATTTTTCATAGTACTCAACAACTACCAGCTAGACGTAAAAGTTAATCAAAACCATTCTCAGAAGACAGATAATACCCCTAGAATTAACACGCAAGAACAGACAGTAGGGCACCAAAGGGAGGACCAGCATGTTTTGTTGGAGCCTGTGATATTTGCCATCAGTTATGAAACAGCGTTCAAACATAGAAGATCTCAGCATTTCATCCTACGATTTGGAATTCCCATCTGCACCTCGACCTAATGTCACTCGGCTGCTCATGATCTCCACGAAAACAGGTGAACAGAACATATGCTAGAAAGCTGAACTGAAACTGTATCTGCCCCTCAAACACGTCGCCGAACTCCCAAGGAAGTTCTTCCAGAGAAGGAAGAATGAAAAATCCCCCACTTCCCCGTGACGTCTTGAAACTAGATGGCTAGTAGATCTTAATTGTCACGAAGGAACACGCAATCGTAGCCGCGCCTGGTGGTGATTCCAGCGCGCTCAGTCCGGCGGCGGCAGCGAAGGCAGCGGAGCCCGCGATCTATCGAGTTGACGGCGAATCCAGCATACAAAAGACGTGAACTTTAGGGCCCAGGCGGATAGGGCGGGGAGGAATAGGAGAGGGGGACGGGCGGGATACTCACCTCAAAGCGCAGGTTCTTGAACACGACCTCCTCGACGTTGCTGCCAATGGTGGGCGCCGCGGTGACGGCCTCGCCGAGGTGGAGCTTGTAGAGCGTGGTCGTCTTGCCGGCGTTGTCGAGCCCCACGACGACGAGCTTGTACTCCTGCGCCGGGAACATCAGGAACCACACCCGCGACATCCACGCCCCCATCTCTGCCTCCCCGGGGAAATCTGAACCTTGCGTGCGCCGGCGGTTGGTGGGCCGGCGAATTGAGGATTGGGTGGGGGGATGTGGATGAGGGCCGGATCGATCGACGGTGATGGTGTGGAGGAGGAGGAGGAGATCGGCGTCGCCGGGGTGGGAGATGAAGGAATCGATTGGTGCGGCGTCTACCTGCCGAGCGGGGTTGGATGCTTCGATGGATATTCGCGTTCCGTTCGTGCGCGCAGCGAAGTTTCGGCGCTTGGAGACGCGATGAAGGAACCGCGGTATGGGCCGGGTCGGGCCGGGTTTGAAACCAAAATGTCCGAAGCAATCCATGACCAAACCAACTTTGCAAATATGTAGCACCCAAATGAAAATATGACATCTTTGGTCAACAATTGTGTTTGCATTGACTTCATGACGTAAATACTTCCACTACGGGTTAAATGTTGATGAGAGAATATGGCTAAACACCACCTGATCAATTAGGAAAAAAAAATCTCGATACCATCTTTTCACTAGAAGAGATGTACAGTACCATCTTGCGAATAAACCAGGACAGTTTGAGGGAAAATATGAATCATTCAAGCACCCCTAAGAAAATACTTGTAGCTAAAACCTATATTTTTAGTGGTAGAACTGGAATTTGATCAAGACTAAGCCAAAAAAATATGCAAGTGCGCAAACTAAACAAATCTTTGAATTACACGTTGAAAAATGGAAATTCATGATAATTTGTGAACCGTATGTTAAACAAGTACTTAGGAGTATAACGGAGGGAGAATATGGATTGAAGTTGACAGCATTTGCCAAAAAAGAAAAATAAAAAAGTAATCTCAAATCAGGCCAATCCAACTCGAACAGGGCCTCTTGCCGGGTCAGCGTCAGGCCCACCCATCCGGGCCGATAAAGCGGAACAGGTGGTCCGGAGTTCTACACCTCGATGACACGTGGGACGCAGGGACGCCGACCACAAGCTCCTCCACTTGCTCAGTTCCACGTCATCACCATCCGGGGCCCACTTCCTCTCCTCCACACTCTGCACCTTCCGATCCTCCTCGTCCTCTTTTATCCCCCCGCACACTCCTCGTGAGTCCACTCGCGGAGTGCGAGAAAAAGGATGGCGTCTTCAAACGCCGCGCCCATCTCCATCGCCCCGGCCATCACCGCCGCGGAGGCACCCTTCCTCCTACTCCTCCGCGGCGGCGCGCGGACCCGCAATGCTCGCTTCCGCGCCGCGGCCGCCGCGACCTCGGCTGGCGGCGGGGCCGGCGGGGGCTCGTACCTAGACATGTGGCGGAAGGCGGTGGAGCGGGAGCGGCGGTCCGCAGAGCTCGCGTACCGGCTCCAGGCGCC
>BCLF01000080.1:172908-199769 GCA_001602275.1 Zoysia japonica | reverse complement strand
CTATAGAAATCTTCACAGTGCTATGAATTGAGCACCAACTAAAAATATCTAGTTGTCACATGCTCTTATCATTGTGAATGGGAGTGAGAGAAAACAAAATCAATTTTGTTTATTCTTATGAATAGGCTAGTAGCTATATAGATATCATTTGCAATAAATAATGTAAATATATATTGCACAATTTATATATGCTGAGGTATAACAATTGTTTATTGCTTAAGGACCACGTAATTGCTCTTATTTCCCCGACAAGAGGACAAGACAACGTCACGTTTCTTCTATCCACTCAACAGTCAACAGTGGTATTCTTCCTCCTTGCCTCGTTCTCCTCCTCACTAAGCAGGACAAGGTTGCGCCACTTCAAATCGAGCAGAGGTGAAGAAATAAAAGTATTTGTCTGAAAGTGTATCTAAGGATCTTTGTGATTTTTAGATGAATTATGACAAATAATAAAAATATTTGATGGCTCTTTGTTAATATGTGTGTATTGACTAAAGTCTATGTATGATTATTGAACCAAAAAGAAGAGAAAATCGTTGGCTCTTTGGCTCTGTCGGTTTTAGTATTTATATCTTTTTGAGTCATAGACCACCGTACTATCAAAAGGGGTTTAGTATTTTCTGTCTTGAAAATGGTTAAGTGATCAAACTTTTCTCTTTTATTTTCAATTCAATTTATCTATGATTGGTCACTGGCACCAGACTTGTCCGAGAACGGATTTGTCCACCCAATGACCAGACTTCAGAGAGGGAGCACGCAGTCACTCTGAACTTGTTCGACACCGAACATGTCCGATCTAGCTGCGAACTTCAGAGAGTTGTCCCTCCGGCAGAGCTGGACTAGTCTGCTTCTACGGACTAGTCCGAACCCGAACTTGTCCATCGACGCCTACGGACTCTAGAGTTGCAGCACCTCGTTATTCTCCGAACTTGTTTGGACCTTCGGACTTGTGCGCTGGACGGGCGGACTACAGAGCGGTTACACCGCGGCCTGACCAGAGTAGTTCGCACGGCCAGACTAGTCCGCTTAAGGACTTGTCCGTGCCCTCTACGGACTCCAGAAAGATAATCTTGTTACCGTTGAGCCCGATGTCCGAACTTGTCTAGATCTGCGGACTAGTCCGCTCCTAGCATTTTTGGAAGGTCATCCTTGATTGATCTATATAATCCCTCTTCCTTCCACGTCTTAGTGTTACCAAAAAAGCATTCATATCTTTTTAAATTGCGGCTTGAGATCCTTTGAGATCCACCTCTCTTTCTCCACCCGTTCTTCATTGAATTTCCTAGGGTTTTGATTGAAGGAAAAGTAGATTGTGAGTCTTTCATCTCTTTAATCCGTTTTGAGCACTTGATCTTTTCATTGCAGGACTTGCAAGGCTTATTACTCTTGGAGATTCATCTCCTAAACGGTTAGGTGTCGCTCGAAATCCATCAAGACCATTGTAGTGAAATCTGAGAGGTTTATATCACCCCTTTTCGATTTAGTGAAAAATCAAGTTGATGTTTGTGGTCACTTGGAGAGGTTTAGCTTGAGTGTAACATGATCCTTTGTGGACTCCTCAACAAAGACGTAGGCTTCTGTGTGGAGCTGAACTTCGGTCAAAAATCTTTGTGTCTTACGTCTCTTTTTGGATTTGTGTTTGATCTATTTTTCTGCTGTGATTAGCGGACTTATCCGCAAGGACCGGATTTGTCCGCTAACGGACAAGTTTGATTTACCGGACTAGTCTGTCCTCTGTTTTTGTGATCAATTTTTTTAAGTGTCGATTTTCAGCTCGTTGCCTATTCACCTCTCTCTAAGCAACTTTCAATTGGTATCGGAGCAAAGACTCTCTTTTCAATAGCGTAACAGTTAGGAGAGTTAAAGATGTCGACCAAAAAGATCGGTGATTCATCCTCAAGCAAAGAGAACTACACCAACGTCCAATTCGACTACAATGAGCTGAAGACCGAGTTGAAGATTGGGCAAGCCTCGGAAAAGATTCTCATCTTCGATGGAACTTTCTATGAGCACTGGAAGTTTCGGATGATCACCTACCTCGAGTCGATGGGACCACAAATCTTGAAGATTGTGGAGAAAGGCTTCACCTTCGAGAATGAAGAAGAACCCACTCAAAAGGATGAAGTCAACATGCACCGCAGCGCTCAAGCTGCCTCTGTGATCATTTCGGTACTAAGCCCAAATAAGTACACCAAGGTGATAGGATAAGAAATGCTCACAAGATTTAGAAGAAGATTGAGATTATGGACGGACACCGTCAAAAAAGCTAGAGAAGATCTCCTAAGAGGACAATACAACTTATTCATTAGGAAGAAGAATAGAGGACCTCAAGAAGTACATGACCGTCTTATAGAGATCGTCAACAAGAGACGAGCTCTTGGAGTGAAGCTTGAAGACATCGAAGTCAACAAATGATTACTTTAAGCCTTTCAATCTTGAAACTCATATTTGTGTATTCTTATTAGGGAGAAGGAGGACTTCAAGAACTTCACCACGGATAAAGAACTCGGACGGCTTTTTGCTCAACAAGATCAAGATGAAGAAACAAGAGGGGTCAACTCCCTAATCGGCAACACCACTTCTGAAAAAAAGGGCATAGCCCTCAAAGCTAAAGAGAAGAATGTGTATCTTCAAAGCTCAAGCGAAGAAGAAAGCAATGATGAAGAGTTCGTGCTGCTCATGAGAAAATTCAAGAAGTTTGTGAAGAAAGGTGGCTTTCACAAGAAGAAATTCAGCAAAGGTAAAACTAGAAAATTAAAAAAAACTTGCTATGAATGTGAAGAGAAAGGTCATTTCATTGCAGAGTGACCCAACGCCAAGAACAAAGACGAGAAGGAGAAGAAGAGTGATAAGGAGTACAATAAGGAAAAGGGCAAAAAGTATAAGAAACAAACCCACATAGGACAAGAATGGAACTTTGACTCCAACTCTGACTCCGACGATGAAGGAATTGCTACCTTGGCAATATGCGTCACTCCTACCAACACCTCTCTCTTTAGAAGCTTGAGCGATGACGAAGAAGCTGCACCCACTTGTCTCATGGCAAAAGGGTCAAAGGTAATAAAACTTAAACTAGACTCTAGCGATACTGAAGATGATGATGATGTGCCTAGCTTGCTTGAATTAATGAACATTCTTGAGAAACAAAGAAAAAAATTAAGAGGCAAGATGATATTGTTGAGAAGAAAGAAGACTTGCTCATTCTTGAGAAGAAAAGAAACCTTGATCTTGAGAATATCCTAACTCTTGAGAGGAAGAAAGTAGATAAATTAACTAAAACCTTGGTTGAAGTTAATGATGCTAGCGAAACCTTTAGGTTAACTAATGATACACTTCAAGAGGAGTTTAACACTTTGGAAAAACTCTACTCTTCTCTGAAAGTGCAAGTTAGCGAACTTAAAGAGGAAGCATCTTACTTAAAAGAAGCATCTTGCCTCTCTTCAATTTCTATTTGTGACAGGTGCAAAGATGTGGAGATTGAGAAGTTGATTGAGAATGAAAAGATCATTATACACTTCAAGAACAAGTCAACACCCTTAATGCACAAGCTGAACAAAGCAAGATCTCCATTGAGCAAGAAAAGGTTTAGTACGCAAGAAGAGCGTACATGAACACTAGATGTCCACATGTTAAGGATGGCATTGGATATGAAAAAGGTAAGAGTCACAATGCAAGAGAGAGCAAGAACGGAAAGGAATTTGTGAAGTTCACCAAATGAGAAAGCTAAAGGCCAAAAATGAAGCTTCACCAACACCTCCTCCAAAGAACACTAATGCTCTTCATTGTGCTAAACTTTTTCATAATGTTGATGCTTCTTACATGCTAACCAAGAATGCTTTTGGTAAAGTTATTGCTAGCTATGTTGGGCCACGTCACAAGAACACCAAGTCTTGTGTGTGGGTGTCAAAATCTCTTGTTGCTAAGGTGAAAGGATCCAAACAAATTTGGGTACTTAAAAATAAAGCCTACTCTGTTTTGTAGTACTACTCCTTTGGTGAAAGAAGTTGAGTGATTGGCAGTAGTTGTACAAATCATATGACCGGGGAGGAGAAGATGTTCTCATCCATTGAAGAGGACAAAGCTCAAGATTACAGTGTTACCTTCAGAGATGACACAAAGGGAAAGGTAATTGGTCTTAGAAAAATTACTATTTTCAATGACCTTTCCATTATGAATGTTCTTTTGGTTGAATCTTTGAGCTACAATTTGTTATCCGTGTCACAATTATGTGAGATGGGTTACAATTGTTTGTTCACAAATTATGATGTGACCGTCTACAAAAGAAGAAGTTGTACCGTGGCATTCAAAGGCTAGTTAAAGGAAAAACTTTATCTAATAGATTTCTCTACTAATGAAGTAGTCTCAGATACGTGTCTTGTTGTCAAGTCAATAATGAGTTGGTTGTGGCATCGCCGCCTAGCCCATGTTGGCATGAGGAACTTTCATAAACTCCAAAAAAGAGAGTCACATCATAGGACTAACAGATGTTTGTTTTGAGAAAGATAAAATTTGCAGTGCATGCCAAGCTGAAAAGCAAGTAGTAGCAAGCCATCCATCCAAGAACATAATGACGACCACAAGACCGCTGGAGATACTGCACATGGATTTGTTTGGACCGGTAGCATATATTAGCATTGGCGGTAACAAATACGGTCTTGTTATTGTTGATGACTTTTCTCGCTCCACTTGGGTATTCTTTTTGCATGACAAAGGTGAAACGAAGAGTGTGCTCAAAACATTTTTGAGAAGAGCTCAAAACGAGTATGAAATAAAAATAAAAAAGATAAGGAGCGACAATGGCACCGAGTTCAAGAATACTCAAGTGGAAGAATATCTTGATGAAGAAGACATCAAGCATGAGTTTTCAGTACCCTACTCCCCTCAACAAAATAGGGTTGCCGAAAGGAAGAACCGAACGCTCATCGAGATGGCAACGACAATGCTAGGTGAGTACAAAAAGTTCGATCGTTTTTGGCTGAAGCTGTCAACACCGCGTGTCATACAAGTAACCGCTTGTATCTACATCGACTCTTGAAGAAAACTTCTTATGAGCTTCTCACCGGTAACAAGTCTAACATTTTATACTTTCGAGTCTTTGAAAGCAAGTGTTATATGCTAAACAAGAAACCCAAATCCTCTAAGTTCGCACCTAAAGTTAATGAAGGGTTCTTGTTTGGTTATGGATCGAACGCTCACGCTTATCATGTATTCAACAAAACCAATGCTTGTGTTGAAATAGCACGTGACGTGACGTTTGATGAATTTAATGGCTCCCAAGAGAGGCAAGTTGTTAATGAAATTACAAATGATGAAGAAGCTCTGGCCGTGGCGATCAAGAGAATGACACTTGGTGAGGTCAAGCCACAAGAAAATCAAGAATCATCTACACCCACAAGTGTAGAAGATCATGACATGACTGGTGGTGATGAAACAAGTGAAGAAGTGCAACAAAAGACAAATAATGAAGTTGATCAAAATGACAAGCTTTCCATTCATGATCAACATATTGAAGAAGAGAGGGAAGGGACAAGACCACAAGTACAACATCCACGAGTACATGAAACTGTGCAACGAGATCACCCGTCGAGCAGATTCTTGGTGACAATGATAAGGGAGTAATCACTAGATCTCGTGTAGCTAAATTTTGTGAGCATTACTCGTTTGTCTCTTGTCTTGAGTCTTTTAGGGTAGAAGAAGCGCTAAATGATTCGGATCGGGTAATGGCAATGCAAGAAGAGCTCAACAACTTCACAAGAAACGAAGTTTGGACTCTTGTGAAACAACCCAAGTAAAACATTGTTGGGACCAAGTGAGTCTTCCGCAACAAGCAAAATGAAGATGACGTTGTGGTAAGAAACAATGCGAGATTGGTGGCTAAAGGGTACTCTCAAGTCGAAGGTTTGGATTTCGATGAAACCTATGCTCTTGTAGCTAGACTTGAATCAATTAAAATATTGCTTGCCTTTGCTACTCACCATGGTTTCAGGCCGTTCCAAATGGGGAAGAAGTATACGTTTAGCAACCACCAGGTTTTGAAGATAAAAAGTATCCGAATCACGTGTACAAGCTTCACAAAGCTCTCTACGGGTTGAAGCAAGCACCAAAGGCTTGGTATGAGTGCTTGAGAGACTTCCTCATCAAGGAAGGCTTCAAAATAGTGAAAGCTGATTCTACTCTTTTCACAAAGAAAGTTTCTAATGATATTTTTGTGTGCCAAATATATGTCGATGGCATTATATTTAGTTCTACTAACTAATCTTTTTGTGATGAGTTTAGCAAGCTTATGACCCAACGGTTTGAGATGTCTATGATGGGAGAGTTAACATTTTTACTAGGGTTTCAAGTGAAGCAATTAAGAGAAGGAATTTTTATTTGCCAAGCCAAGTACACTCAAGATATAATTAAAAAGTTTAACATAGCAAATGCAAAACCAATGAAGACTCCTATGCCTACTAATAGTCATTTTGATCTCAACAAGAAGGACAAATCCGTCGATCAAAAGGTATATCGCTATATGATTGGATCCCTCCTTTGCTTATGTGAATCTAGGCCGGATATCATGCTTAGTGTGTGTATGTGTGCAAGATTTTAAACCGATCCGAAAGAATGCCACTTAGTGACCATGAAGAGAATTTTGAGATATTTAGTTCATACACCAAACCTAGAACTATGGTACCCCAAAAGCTCAAAATTCAATCTCATTAGGTATTTCGATGTGGATTATACCTGATGCAAAGTGGACCATAAAAGCACATCGGGGACTTGCCAGTTTTTGGAAAGATCTCTAGTGTCTTGGTCTCTAAGAAACAAAATTCCGTTGCTCTTTCCACAGCCGAAGCGGAGTTTGTCACAGCCGATAGTTGTTGTGTTCAACTTCTATGGATGCGACAAACTATAAAAAATTATGGTTACAAGTTGAACCGTATTTCACTCTTATGTGATAATGAGAGCGCAATAAAGCTCGCTTACAATCCTTGTGAGCACTCCCGCACCAAACACATAGACATTCGTCACCACTTCTTAAGAGACCACTCCATCAAAGGGGACATAGAAATTTCTCATGTATCCACACAAAAGCAACTGGCCAACATTTTTACCAAACCTCTAGATAAGATACGCTTTTGTAAACTTAGAAATAAGCTAAATATCTTTGATTCTCAGAACGTGGATTGAAGTGTTGCACATTTGTTGTGGCATAGGATAGATTTTAAAATAAAAGATTTGTGAAAATATCTTGCATGTTTTGTTTTGGAAACCTCAAAAGTTTGGAAAAACTCCTTGATTGCTTCTGATCACACTTTACATAATGATGTTTTTTTTTAAAAAATTTCCAAAAGTTCACCTTCCTCAAATATCAAGTTCTACTCCTTGATTTAAAGACTGCGTGGGCCGGACAAGTCCATAGTTTCGGACTAGTCCGCTAGCGGACAAGTTCATGAACTCGTACAAGTCCGAATCACGAGTCCTATTTAAACCCCGAGTCTTCTTCCTCTTCAAATACTATTCCACTTTCTCTCTCCTACGTCAAACCCTAGCTCATGACTCCCTTGGCGATCCGGCATTTCGACCGGTGGAAAATGAATCCATTCCGTGAAAAAGCTTCTCCACCCTCGGACTGCTACCTTCTCTCCCTCATTTTCTTTCCTTTTTTGATGTCTTGATGCCAAAGGAGGAGAAATTGAGAAGCTCCACCTATCTATTATCCTTTATCTATCGTTGGTGTGAACTATTTGGACTTTTGTACTTTTAAAACTTGGTTTGTAATATTTCATACTTGACCTGCTTATGTGGTGATGTGATGCTTGTAGTTTATCTATCCTATTGCATATTGTTTGTGGTTACAAGTTGATATTCATATAAGCTTCTGTTGCTATCTTAATATGTGTTGATGTGCATAGATTTAGTGAGAGCTTATATGTTCTTTAACTTGTAATCCTTGTTTGTCTTTATAGCTTCTCATTGGTTGTCATCAATTCATCCAAAAAGGGGGAGATTGAAAGTGCATATAGGATCCCTTATGGTTTTTAAGATGAATTATGACAAACAATGAAAGCATTTGATGGCTCTTTGTGTGTATGTGTGCAGGGACTAAAGTCTATGAATGATTATTGAACCTTAAAAAGGAAGAGAAAATTGTTGGCTCCTTGGCTCTGGTGGTTTTAGTATTTATATCTTTTTGAGTCATCGGACCACTATACTATTAAGAGGGGCTCAGCATTTTCTGTCTTGAAAATGATTAAGTGCTCAAACTTTTTCTTTTCATTTTCAATCTAAATTATCTATGATTGGTCACTGGCTTCGGATTTGTTCGGAAACAGGCTTGTCCACCTAATGACCGGACTCTAGAGAGAGAGCACGCAGTCGCTTCGGACTTGTTCGGCACCAGACATGTTCGGCCTAGCTGCGAACTCCAGAGAGTTGTCGCTCTGACAGAGCCGGACTAGTCCGGGCTCGGATTTGTCCGTTGAAGCCTGCGGACTTCAGAGTTGGAGCACCCCATTATTCTTCGGACTTGTCCGTCAATGGACTTGTTCGTTGGGCTGGCGGACTCCAGAGCAGTTACACCATAGTTTGACTGGACTTGTCCACACGACCGGACTAGTCCGTTTGAGGACTTATCTGTACCCTCTGCGGACTCTAGAGAGATAATTTTATTATCGTTGAGATTGATCTATATAATCTCCTTTCTCTCACGTCTTATGGTTACCAAAAAGCATTTATATCTTTTTAAATTGCGCCCTTTGACCCTCTAAGATCCACCTCTCCTCTTTCACTCGTTCTTCATTGAATCCTCTAGTTTTTAATTGAAAGAAAAGGTGATTGTGAGTCTTTCATCTCTTTGATCCGTTTTGAGCATTTGATCTTTTTATTATAGGACTTGCAGGGCTTATTACTTTTGGAGATTCATCTCCTAGATGACTAGATGTCACCCGAAATTCATCAAGACTATTGTGGTAAGATCCGAGAGGTTTATATCACCCCTTTCGATTTAGTGAAAAACCAAGTTAATTTTTATGGTTATTTGAAGAGGTTTAGGGTTGAGTGCAACCCGCTTCTGTGTGGAGCTGAATTTAGATCAAAAATCCTTGTGTCTCGCGTCTATTTTTTGGTTTGTGTTAGATCTATTTTTTCGCTGTGATTAGCAGACTTATCCGAAAAAATCGAACTTGTCCGTTAGACTTAGTCCGCTCTCTATTTTTTATTAATTTGTTTTTAAGTGTCAATTTTTAGCTCATTGCCTTATTCATCCGTATCTAGGCAGCTTGCATTTCCTTTGACCAATTAAGTACTCTAGGAGTATACATCTAGGTACTCGCCTCTCGGCCTCTGTTTCTTCTTGTTCAACTTGCCCTTTTCTTAGATGGAGGTAGAAGCAAACTGAAAGTACAAATCGAGGAGAGGATTCAGCTGAAAGTAGAAGGAAAAGAAGAAATTCGCGTCCGTGCTGGTGTCGCTCAAGGTCTCGCGGATCTCGACCGGAGCTTGGGAGGGGACGACGTCTGGGAGGGGATGGCAACGAGCGACGGCGGTGCAAGGGGAAGCTCGGCGGCAGTGCGAGGCGGAGCACCGGTGGTGAGTGGAGGTGTTCACGGGCCGCCCCATTCGGCATTTTGGCCATTATCTAAAATTTCGGCATTTTGGCTCATCCAGCATATATTCCACCACCCCATCCAACCTCGCACATGATCCACAAACACCTTCAAAATCTGGGCTGCCATCTTCCATGGAGCCTCAACAAGCAACCAATTCAAACACACCATTGCTAATTCATCCCTTTTATTACTTTCTCTGGTGTGTGCAGATCTCTTTAGGTGTATGACTGTATGAGCATCACCCCTGCTCCAAATCCAGGGAGAAACAGAGCGCGTTATGGAGGCGACTGCGCTGAGTGTGGGCAAATCCGTGCTGGACGGAGCGCTTGGCTACGCGAAATCCGCTTTGGCGGAGGAGGTAGCCTTGCAGCTCGGCATCCAGCAAGACCACGCGTTTGTCGTGGATGAGCTTGAGATGATGCGGTCGTTCATGATGGTGGCCCACGAGGAGCGAGACGATAACAAGGTCGTCAAGACCTGGGTGAAGCAGGTCCGCGACGCTGCCTACGACATCGAGGACTCGCTCCAGGATTTCGCGGTTCGTCTGAAGAAACCATCTGGGTGGAACGTCCTTCGGACGCTGCTCGAGCGGCGCCATGTGGCCAAGCAGATGAAGGAGCTCAGGGCCAAAGTTGAGGACGTGAGCCAGAGGAGCTTCCGCTAACGTCTCATCAATGGATCTGTCTCCAAGGCTGCCGCTGCCGCCGAACAGTCTAGTGTTATTTCTGCTGCAATATTCGGCGTTAATAATGCAAAACGTGCCGCGAAGCAGGATAACGAGAGAGTCAATCTCGTCCAGCTGATATGCGAGGAGGAGGAGGAGGACCCCAAAGTGATATCATTGTGCGGAACTAGTGGCGATATCGGTCAAACATCCATCATCAGAGCGGCTTATGGAAATCCAGATGTCCAAAGAAAATTTCCAGTGCGAGCTTGGGTGAGGGTGATGCACCCATTCAGTCCAAGTATCTGTATTCAGAGCTTGGTAAATCAGTTTCGTGCAGTCAAAGGAGTGGAAGATCTGTTGCAGATAGAAAAGAGTATAGATCACCGAGATTTAGCTCATGAATTCAATGGATATGTGAAGGAGAGGAGGTGTTTAATTGTGCTCAATGACCTATACACCATTGAAGAGTGGGATCAGATGGAAAAATGCTTCCGAAACATCAAGAAAGGAAGCCGAATCATAGTGTCAACAACGCAAATCAAAGCTGCAAGCTTATGTGCAGGGCCAGAAAGCCAAGTATCTGAACTAAAACAACTGTCCGTTGATCAGACCCTTTATGCATTCTATGACATGGTAAATTCAATTTTCAGAAATGGGTCTTTAGTATTGTAAATCTTGACTCTTGAGGCCCATCTGATTTAATTGTTACTACAGTTTATTTGGAGACACCCACCCCCCCCCCCTCTGTGATAGAAATGATTGGATGGGAGGCTAGTCTAGCGAATGTACCCTTAATATTTAGTCCGTTGATCTAAATGTAGTGTCCCTTATCACGGTTTTTTTTTTTGAATTAGTACCCCATCTATTCGTGTGTGCATATTTTTTTAAAGGGAATTCGTGTGTATAAATGACTTCCCAACAGTTGATTTAAAAATGTTGTGCTCCTTGTTCACTTATTTAAAAAATTATTTTCAAAATTAGTAACAATATTACTACTGCTCCTGCTACATATTGATCTAGGAAAACTGAATGTTCCATGTTGATCCTAATCATTGCTTTATTTCGTTTAGGGTTTACAAAATGGAAATGTTCTGATGAATCCAACAACTAGCTCAAATGCAACCACTACTAGCATAAATGACTATAAAGTGGCACCTGATGTGATAATAGAGGATCAGTCCGAGCACGGTGATGAAAAGACGGTGCTTAGAAAGCGCCTTACTCGTATCACAAGTGCTGATGTTTTGGAGGAATCTATTCTCATTGGGCGAGAGAAAGAAATAGCATACATTAATGTACTAATTTCAAATAAAGATAGCCAACAGGTTCAAGTGATATCTGTATGGGGCATGGGTGGTCTTGGAAAAACCACTCTAGTCAATGGTGTATATCAAAGCCAAAAACTGAGCAACAACTTTGAAAAATATGTCTTTGTCACAATCATGCGTCCTTTTTGATCCTGATGAGTTTCTTAGGAGCCTGGTTGAGCGACTACAAGAACCATCATCTAAGAAGGAGGAACTGTTAGACAAAAGAGTGGGCAAGAAAACGACAGAGCTAAAAAGTTTGAGTAATGAGTTGGCAACTCTTTTAAAAACGAATAGTTGCTTGATTGTTCTAGATGATTTGTCATCTGTCATGGAATGGGACTTGATAAAACAAAGCTTACCACATCAAATGGAAAAGAGTAGTCGAATCATTGCGACTACAAGGGAGGAGAGTATTGCAAAGCATTGTACTGGGGAAAATGGAGAGATACACAATCTTAAAGTTCTTGACTACGAAGATGCACTTCTCTTCAGCAGAAAGGTAATAAACTTCTCTACTTTGTTTAAATTAAAATACTTTGATGTATATAGTACAATACTGCATATCTTTGTGCTCTAACAAGATTAAAAATGGCTCTGGTATAATATGACTTGGTCTAGGTTCTATGGGGCATGGTCACTGTTAGACAGTCACATTGAGAAGACCAAACTGTTTAATATGTTTTAAATTATTTAAGCAATAGATGGATGTCATTCAATTGTTTATTTAGAGGTCAAATGTTTAGCCATTAGGATATTTGGATCTGGGTCGTGAACAAATCTATGTGACTCATACTTGATACTTCTATTGAGTTAGAGATATGTGTTGCACTGGATGGCACTGCTGTTGTCTGTTAGGTAAAGCTTGTGCTGCGTTCAGTTTCTGTTTCTGTTTAGTCTGTCAGTATCTAGGTAGCTAGAATGATGGCATGAGCCAGATGGCCATGGCCGTGAGTTAGATGGCCACTATGGCCGGTTTAGTAGGGCACCAGACCACGTTTTCAAGCCACTTCAGCCATTTTTTAGTTGGGCTATATATTGCTGGTCAATAAACAGAAAAGCTGCAGCTCCCGCAGCACAAAATCCATCTCTCGAAGTTCTGATTTTTCCGACATTGTCCTTAAATTTTTTGATAAATAAGAATCGTTTTACTAATAAGCTAAGGAAATTTTACACATAATATCAGGTGTTTAGGAAGATTACAGAATTGGTTGAGCAGAATCCTGAGCTGGTCGAAGAAGCAAAATTAATTCTAAAGAAATGCAGTGGACTTCCTCTTGCAATAGTCACAATAGGCGGTTTCTTGGCAAACCGACCAAAGACACCAGTGGAGTGGAATAAATTGAATGAGAATATCAGTGCTGAGTTGGAGATGAATCCAGAGCTTGGGATCATAAGAGCCGTCCTTGAAAAAAGCTACGATGGTTTACCTTACCATCTCAAGTCATGTTTTTTATATCTGTCCATATTTCCTGAAGACCAAATAATTTGTCGGAGGCGTTTGGTCCTGCGGTGGACAGCAGAGGGTTACTCAACTGATATGCGTTGGAAGTCTGCCAATGAAATAGCTGACAGCTATTTCATAGAACTCAAAAACAGGAGCATGATCTTACCAAATCAGCAATCAGTTCTTAGTAGAAAATCGATTGACTCTTGCAAAATCCATGACCTCATCCGTGAAATCACCATCTCAAAGTCGACGGAGGAAAACCTTGTTTTCAGACTAGAACAAGGCTGCAAATTGAATACAACCCTAGTGGAATTCGTCATCTTGCTATAAGCAACAACTGGGAGGGGGATCAAAGTAAATTTGAGAGCATCATGGACCTATCACGAATAAGATCTCTATCAGTGTTTGCAAAATGGAGTCCATTTTTCATTTCTGAGAGGATGAGGTTTCTACGGGTGCTCGACTTGGAAGGCACATATGGTCTAGTCGATCATCACCTTAAAAATATTGGGAAGTTTCTTCACCTTAAATACCTTTCTCTAAGAGGATGTTATGATATTTTTTGCCTGCCAGATTCGTTGGGTAACCTGAGACAACTTCAAACGCTGGATATCAGAGATACATCCATAACTGCTCTGCCAAAAGTCATTACCAAGCTTCAGAAGCTACAGTTTATCAATGCTGGTTATAAATTAGATAATGTGGCTGAAGAACTGACAAATTTAATGGTGAAGTGTCTATGGCCATTACATATGGGACTGGCACTATGCACAGCCTTTGCCGTACCTCGTCTTGCTAAAATTGATTGCCTTAACAGGCGTGATTGCTGTCCATGATAGACCAATACTTCTATGGTGTTCTGATGCCAAGAGGAATAGAGAAACTGAATGATCTGCACACTCTGGGGACTGTGAATGTCGGAAGGGGAAATGCAATTCTACAGGACATAAAAAGACTAAAGGGGTTGCGCAAGCTAGGAGTGGCTGGCATCAACAAGAAGAACGGTCCTTTCTGCTCTGCAGTTTCCACTCTGAGCAGACTGGAATCACTGGAAGTGAGGTCAACCAGGAAGCCAGGTTTTTGTGGTTGCTTGGATGGCATATCCTCACCTCCTAGAAACCTACAGAGCCTCAAGCTGTATGGCAATCTGGAAACATTGCCAGAATGGATCAAGAAGCTCCAGCATCTTGTGAAGTTGAAACTAGTGTCCACTAGGCTGTCAGACCATGACGTTGCCATGGAATTCCTTGGGAATCTACCGAAGCTGGATATTCTAGTTCTGTCTTGGGAAGCCTTTCAGGGTGAAGAACTTTATTTCCAATCTCAGCAGACTGAAAATGCTTTTCAAAATCTCAGGGTGCTCGAGCTTAAAATAGGGGGGGCATCAAATCGGTGAAGTTTGAAAAGGGTGCAATGCCTAAACTTGAGCAGCTCTTCCTGCAGTTTATGGGTAATGAAATAGGCTTTTCTGGGCTAGAGTTTCTGCCAAGCATCAACGAGGTCCAGTGCATTGTTAGCTTTGACGTTGATAGGGACAGGATAGAAGAGGCTAGTGAGTCTAAGACTAGGGAAGAGGCAATGATGGCAGGAGTACAGGAAGTCAAGCGCAAGCAAGATGAATTTAAGAAGAAAATCAGGGACCAGCTTGCTGGGAATCCAAGATGGCCCATCTTGACGTTTCACTAAGCTCAAGCGCACGGACTGATGCTACCTTCACGATTGCTTGCCCCTATGGATCATAAAGGCCATGTGGATCTAGTCCTCGTCAACCATGAGAACCTTCATCTGCTTACTCTATTGTTTGATTTCCCCTGTGTAACAAGCTCTGAACATATAGCAGTGGGCATTTCCTTTTTAAGAATCTTGTGGTAGCACTGAAGCAGCTACAACGAATTGGAATAATATTTCTTTGGATTAATTTGATCCATGCCATTACAATTTTTCCATGCCATTACAATTTTTCAAAAATTGAGATATGCCATCTGTTCCCATGTGTTATCACACTTCTGTGGCATATCTCCAAACTCGAAAGATTATAATGGAATATTACTATTTCTCTAGGTGAATTGGAAGAAAGGCTTTGGCTGCTTTTCTGTTTTGACACAATGATATGTGTTTGTTTACCTTGTCATATCTACACTGCCGGTGATGTAACTGCACTGATGAACTTCATGATGCTCGCGCATATTGCTGTGGTTTTCATTAGTGTCTTGAAAAGTGAAAACTACATGTAAAACATTTCGAATTATTTTCTTGGCGAATTTGTTTATACTACTTTTATGCGATAATCCTCAATACTTTTCTGTTGTACTGGTTAAAATTTCTTTAAGTTCAGCTGTAATGTTTTTAACTGTATTTGGCAGGATTTAAACCAGCCATATTCTATCAAGCATGCTCTTGCTACTGCAAAGCTATGCTTAATTAGCAACCTTAATTAGGAAGAGTCTGAACTATGAAACCTGAGAAGCCTCTTTTAATTATGTTTAGGGTGACACACTGATACCTCATCAGTCATCACCCGTGGAACATGCATCCAGAGGAATGAGGTGGGATAAGCATAAACCCCTCCTAATGCAGAGAAAAATGAACGGCTAGTGTCATTTGTTATGGACTCATGGAAGCAATTGACTGCATGCTAGTAATTCTTATGATAGATGAGTATTTTTTTATTAAACAAAATTTACGTTTTATTAGTGGTTTTCATGGACTCATGGAAGCAATTGATCAATGGAGTGTTTCCCATTTCAAGGTCTTGTCACAATAATAATTCATCATATCCTCACTTTGTTCTCATCCTGTACGTGTGACTGCAACCCATGGCATGAGCTTTCCTGATGTTTTTGACAGTCTTTCTAAGGACAATTCGAGACAAAAAAAAAAGGGGCTAATAAAATGCAAAACCTTTTGCCGTTTGGGCGGTTGTGCCTGGATGGTTACACCAACCACCTAATTTTCTAGTATTTTTTAAAGTCATGATTGGTGTGTTGGAGATCTTGTTGACGGGTTATGCGATCGTATTGGTTGAGATTTGTTAAGCAGACCAACGAAAAGATGTACTGCAAGATTTGAAGAAGAAAAGAGGCAAGATGCTGCAATCAGACCAGAAAGACGTCAAAGATATGCGCAAGGTTTACCAAGAGGCATTTTGGGATGGTTGTCCCCTAAAATCCATTTTCAGAGCTTCTCACATGAAGTCATGCTCTGTCTCCATCCGCTGTGGCCTGTGGGACTGTCGTAGTTGGATAAAGGATTTGGATCCGAATCACCCTGGCTTCGCCTTGTCATCAGTTACTGTATATCGTCATCCGTGACACAGAAATCTAGGAGAGACATTACCGTTCAGTCCTTGACGCTCAAGTCAAACCGAAGCAGGTAAACGTCACATACAAGTGCAACAAGAAATGCTGCTCACTTATTGGGAGAATAAAAAAAAGGAACCATACAATTTGTCCCTTTCAGCAGTAGACCTCCTGAATATTCACGGACCAGTCAGTCCCAGAAAATGGCTGTCTCCAGTCTTCTCTCGAAATCCATTTCAATCAGGTTCAGAGAAAACTGTTTTGCTGCAATTTTTGCTCCCCCTTAACCAATCACAGATGACTACAGTAATAAACAAAGAACAAGCCTGACGAAACAGCAAACAAGAAAGCATATCAGCACATGTGCACCAAGCGACAAGTGATCTGGCAGATTGGCAGTTTGGCGCCGACAAAAGCTTCCATTTCATTTTCTCCGATTTCATTTACACACGAAAGTCAAAACTTTTTTTTGGCAGCATGGGTTTGGGGCACCTGGCGGGGTACAGTTAGGAGGCTTAATCACAACTTGACAATAATAATTTACTAAAGGGGCACTATTATGATGAACACCATATCTAATTAACAACACAAGGAATGGTGGATCTAATTGGCTTCTATCCTTACACTGATCTGCTGTGTATGGTACAAAACATACACTGGTATGGGTTGGCTACGAGGGAGGAGGACTGTATGTACACCATGGGCCTCAGGGTTCCTGACTGTTCACCCGGTGGTGAAGCTCCAGCATCTCCTGGTGGTTGGGGTCCACAGAGAGGGCTGCGCGGCAGTCCCGGAGGGCGCTTGAGATGTCGCCGATGTGCTCGTGGAAGGCTGCGCGTAGGTGGAGCAAGTTGAGGTCCGCCTTGAAGGCAATTGCCTTCGTCAGCTCCGCGATGGCCTCTTTCTCCTTGTGGTTGTCCATCAGCACTGAGTACCAAATCAGGGCACCAGAGTCCGCGTCAGTGGAGGAAGAATGAGAAGACTACACAGATGAACTAATTCAAAAAACAAAAGAAATAGATTATGGTTGTCACAACTACCGATCAAGTTGTGAATATATAATATGGAAGACCTCACTGACTTCCTACTAGCTTGTATTAGGAACTATGGTAGTTGGTTAAAAGTAGCACGAACCACTGGGAGTTGGGCGCAGAGGAGCCACATCTATTAAGAACTAAACTACCGCATCCAGAATTTTCTATCCTAAGTTTCAATCTGCTTTGAAACTGATGGTCATCATGTCTACCTTTCTCACACCAAAAGTTATAATAAACAGGATATGCCATGCAGGGAGTAGCACTTACCAGCAGCACGGTATCTGTAAGGGTAGACTCTCAGAGGGTCTAGTTTGGTGACCATCTGCAAGTCCGCTTTTGTCAGATCCCGGTCACAGTACTCTGATCTCTTCTCGAATGCTGATGCATTGTTCCTGGCCTTCTCTATTAGCTTGGTCATTTCTTCATATGCACCGGTCCTATTGTTCCTCAGGAAATGAACCCTCGCAAGACCTTGGTGCGCTCTGGTGTGGCCAATCTTTAGTGCATTGATGTAGCATTCAGCCGCCAGGTCAAGCTTGTCACAATCCACATAAACACTACCAAGGTTGTTGAGAGCCTACAATAATATGTTAAAATTGCAGATAAGAAGCAGTTAGACAACCTTGCTAGACATCTTCAAACTATACCATAGATAAAAATCAGTAATCAAGTTCAACAGCAGAAGTGACAAAGAAAAGTTATGCATTTTTTTTATTGACCATCGAAAGGGACAATTGCTACTCCGTTCTTAAATTCGCCGTTGACTTTTAACATCAGATTTGACTATTAGTCTTATTGAAAAAAAGTTCAATTATGTAAAATGTTAAGTTCTGTTTCAAATAACTTCAATGATACAGTTAAAATTAATAAAAATGTATAATATTTTTCACAGTTTTTTTAATAAGACAAATAGTCAAAGATGATACTAATTGCTGCCTAAAAAATGAAAATTATCAGTAGACCACGTTAATGGATATTCAAAAACCTAACCGCACCGCAGGAGCATTTAACTTTAAATCACTATTCGAGTGTCAGTCCAAATGATCAGTTGCCATGTTAAGAGCAACAAGACAATCACTTTTAATAACAAGAGCGTAATTGGCATGCTAGATGCAATAATGAATAGGACATCTTAGATTCCTGAAAAAAGTATAGCAACACCTGTCAAATGAAAAGGGGGCAATAAGTATGTGCATACGAAAGACATAGCATGAATTCAAGACCATTCAACAAACAAGTGTTCCAATGAAACCCTAATCAAATTATCTGAGTTGAAATCATATTCCTATTTTGGCATAAAATAACTAAGATCTCTGCATTTTCCACATAGTAAAGTAAAATTGAGAAAAAAAGGTCGAGGTAAATGAACCACACCTGACCCTTCCGGAGTCTATCCGAGGGACATCTTAATGCATCTTCTAGAAGTGATACAACTGTAGCTGAGGTAGAAGGATCGAGACTTGAATCAGCCAAGGCATATGCTTTTAGGAAGAATGCCTCAAAGGACCTCTGTATTGCAATGGAGGCTTCCGCTTTCTGCAATCCTTCTTCGCAGTGACCAGTATCATACAATATCCATCCTTCATAAACAAGCCGTTCATGATCGCTTGCAGCATGTTGACGAGCAAGCTGCAAGCTACGCATTGCAGCCTCAGGACAATTTAACCTGGCAAAAATAGAATGAAACTGTGTTATTACTAACCTTCCTAATATTGCTTCCAAAAAATAAAGCCATATTCTAAGGCATGTGCAAACATCCTAATGTGCTAACTGCTGATTTGGCATTCCAAAATCCAGATACATCACACTAGTAGGTGGAAGACATGCCAGGCATGCAAACCATGTGCAGTGGCGAGAGAATCTTGGATGTCAATTATTGACCGCCTCAGTTGTATTCAATGATATTGCTATTACTTTGTGGAATAACATAAATTGATATGATTACCTGAGAAGCAGCAAAGATTGCCTAAAGTATAAAACTCCTTTAGCAGCATCTGACTCCAACATTTGGTATATGACAGAGAGGGATCCAATGTCATCCACGGATGACCATCGATCATAAAGCTGCATCCAACAGTCGGCAGTTGTCCACTGCTCTACATTCTCCAACACAAGCATGCGCAGCTGCTTGGCAGACACCCGGCCACCGATCATACGATAATCTGGATCAAGTCCAAGGATTGCCTGCACATCACATAGTGCAGCTCTATAATCCTCAAGAGCAAGATAGCAACAAAACCTTAGCTCCAAGCATTCTAACACTAGCTTGAATCCCAGGATCCTGTTAATCTCCATCAATGCAGCTTCAACACTTTGCTTTTTCATCAAAGATGCTGCTCGAAACATATAAGGATATGTAAGAGTCGGATCCAACTCCGTAGCCTTGTTCAGATTTTCCAATTTGTTATCACCATCCAAATACAATGCTCTCTCTTGATACATCCATCCGAGAGGCCACCGAGATGACATCAAAGAATCAAGCAACTTCAGAGCAAAATGCTTATTGCCCCTCAGAGAGGCCAATCTAGCCAATCCCACTACAGAATATAGATGGCCGACAGAGAAGGCAGCATTGAAAAGACGCTCAGCTTCAGCATAATCCTTCCTTAGCAGTCTCGTACAAGCGAGCTGGTGTAAGGCTAACTGCTTCTGTCTAGAATCTGATGCTGACTCCACCAGCTTTTCCAAGAAACTTACAGTGACATCCGATGTCGGATCGGTGCTCATGGACACCTCGCTAAGGAGGCAATATAGGGAGAAAGATGCATTGCCAACCATTGTCAACCTCTGCTGCTTATTTGCACAGGAGAATATCCTTACCACTTGTTCATCATTCAAGCATTCTGGAAGTTGATTCAAGAGCACCTGCAAGCATGATGCTGCAAGAATGGAACAGCCCAGCTCAAGAGCACATTCCATGAAATCAATAGCATCCTGCCTTGTACAGACAAAAGAAGCAAGCTTTCTCTCACAAGCATCCTTGAGGCCCTTGCAGCAAAATTTATTGGCAAAATCAAGCATTTCCAAAATAGCTTCTGCTGACAAATATGGTAGCCTCCCTGACAGGCTGAACTTACTGATGGCCCGCATTCCAATAGGGGAGATGCCATTCCTAGACATGTCAATGACCTCAAGATATGATTCCCTAAACCCTCCATTAAGCATAGCATACAGCGGAGTTGACAGAGCCGCGAGCTTCCGCCGGTCACATGCAATCATATCATCTCTAATCTGAAAATGAACCACCGCTGAGCCTTGAAATTCATCAGACTCATCATCACAGCTCATGTCGTACGACTCGGTGGAGACCTGCGACACGAAATCCAGCAGCCTGAACTCCTGCGAGCACTTGCCACAGGAGCTGAGGAGGTCGGAAATCGCCTCCTCCCCTTTCTTCTCGTACTTGAGCCACGCCCCAAAGATGAGCTTCTCATGTACCGTGCTCGCCTTCTCCCACGCGGACTGGAGGCTCCTCCGCGACAGCTTGGCCTCACCTAGGCCTCGGAAGACCTGGAACTGGAGGAGGTACAGGCAGGACTTCCCGTCGCGAGGGCAAGACTCCAGCTCCTCGTGTATCTGAGCCAGTATATCGACGTAGTCCGCGGGCTTGAAGTGCGGAAGAACCGCCGGCTCCGGGATCTTCATCAAAGAATCTCTGCGTCACAGACACCAGAATCGGGGTGAACATCTCAATCAGCCGGTTTGTCACATCAAACCAAAGAAAGACCGAATCTTGGGCAACGAAATTCACAGATAACCAGCAAACCCACGGAAAGCAACCAAGAAACTACAGTGAAAATTCGCGACAAGGCACGGAGGCTTACATGGAGGACGAGCCGCTGGCATGGCCGGAGAACTTGGACAGCTTCCCCCGCTCGAGGGGCAGCCATGAGTGCGGCGCGGAGTGAAGCTTGGTCTCCTTACAGGTCGACTCGGAGAAGAAGAGCTTCCTCATCGCACGTAAACCAACCAGAGCCGAGCCCCCGCTGTCAAATCCTTCCCATCCAGGAGAGCCAAGACCCGCCGCAAATCGAACCCGCCCGCCGCGCCGGCGGCGAGATTCGGCGCTGGGGACCGCAAGGAATTCCGCGGGGGCCACCGGAAAGGCGGCGGCTTTGGTCCGCCAGAGCACGAACAGGCGCCGCACCAAGAGAGAGAGGGAGGGGCGCGGGTACGCGGAGAGAGGGAGAGGGGAACTGAACTCAAAGCCGCCGGCTTTAATGGCTGGACGGGCAGCAAGAAGCCAAGAACCACTCGGCTAAGGGCTAACCAGTAACCACTCCGCCTTCCTTCCCTCGCCCCCAAGCACACCACGCCTCGCGACCAAATCCAACCCAACCGAACCCACCCCGGCAGGAGTACGGCCCGCCGCCGCCCCTTCCTCTCGAGCGAATCCACCCGCGCACGCGCACGCGAGCGAGATAGGGAACCGGAGTCCGCGAGATTTGCCGGCGCAGCGGCGGCGGAGGGAGCGAGCGAGCGCGAAGAAGGGGAAGGAGCTGCCGAGCTGAGAGGGAAAGAAGGAAGAAAGGGAGAGGACTAGAGGAGCAGGCAGGCGTGCGCAGGCCTACACGGACTCCCAAGATTCAGCAGCTCAGCAGCCAGCAGCTTTGGAATGGAATTCTTGGGAATCCAAAGCGCCCCTCCCCGGACGGAGAGCGGACGGACGGAACGGGGCAGGTCCGGCAGCCAACCAACGCTTTTGCGCCGCTGCCTCACCTCTCTCGACTTTTCGGTGACGAAAGACGGGAAAGAAAGCGGCCGTTCTTTATCAACTCCTCCCCTTCGTCCTCTCCCTATCAGTCTCGTGAAGGAGCAGGACCACGGTGGAGGGAGAGGAGAACGGAGACGAGGGACAGGACGACGGAAGGCGCCGCGAACCGCCGCCGGGAAATCGTCGTCGAAGTCTCACAGACACGGTGCGGTAATTACCGGCCGATGACTAATCGCGAGATTATTTAACGAAACCGCGGCCCGAAAATCCCGTGTGGCTGCACGCGCGCGTGCGTGTGGTCCGTCCAGCCGGAGCCGCCGCAGCAAGGCCAGCAGCAGCCTCGCTTTCCTTTTCCCTGTCTCTCTTTCTTTACCTCGCCGGGGCGCACGGCCGTGCGAACGGCGACGGGCTGCCGCCGGCGAGTATTATTGTGGTAACTGCTTCGTGACAAGACAATTACCAGCGGCGGTGTGAATCCGCGTCTGGTCCAAGCCGTGTCCACTGTCCACGACGAGCAGTGAATGGCGAGGATCTGGAGGAGTAAACCCGTGCCTGGTCCAGCGCGTTTTCGAAACTTTTGAACGGACAGTACCGTTGCGAAAACCATCGTGCCAACGGTATCTTCGCATTGCACTGCTAGTAAAATTTTGACTGAAAACGAAGACACGGGTGGGCGCGTCTAAGGAAACACGACGAGCATTTCAGCCGATCGATCGCGAGAGCTGCCTAAACTGCAGCAGGTTACAAAACCGCTTTGACTTTCAGCACAGGTGTTGGGTGGTAGGAGTAGTATCTCCACGGCGAACAGTTTTCAGTCGTCGATGCACCCGAACGGCGTAACCAGCGAATCTATCAGTACAGTACAGTACAGTAACGGTAATACCATTTTGAGTGTCACCGTGGTAATTAAACGAGCTCGCATACTAGTACACCCTGTTATCTTCAAATATCGTAGTAGGAGTACTATTTGAGCTTTACCGGGGAAACTTCGAACGTCAAAGCTTTATCTTCATGTGTTAATTCTCGCTCCCAGATAAAGCGGACAGGAACCTACGTACTTTGACCGGCCTACAAAACAAAAGCATGTCCCTATCTACAATGTCTTGTCGTGCCTCTACTAATTTGTATAGTTAGGAGTAATCACGTAAGTAGGCTTATATCCCTAACCGTGTTTTCTAAGTTTCCTGTCACCGTCCACGACAATTGACATGCAGCAGCTGTAAAGGCAACATAATTATCGCCGAACCTGCAACGAAGAGCATGCTTATTTTTCAGAAGGCAATTAGGACTGGTGTTCAATCATATTTGTCCCTAATATATGCGAGCCTGCTTAGATTTGAGATAGCTAGGTCTCTGACGAGAAAACATAATTATTGGAAGTATATCTTTTTCTCTACCTGAATTGAATTTTAGGATGCTTTGGTAGAAGACTCGTTTTAGATTCTGACCTGAATCACTTGGATCTCAACTAAACGGTATTTTTCACAAGCGATTCGAATCAGAATCGGTTGAAACGTTTCTCTATTTTGTACGGGAAGTGAGAAGCTGGTACAGTAGGGTTCAAGCGATTCTAATTCAGACTACAAATCATTCCCAAAAGAAATGAATCTTACTGAATTTAGAACTGAACCAAACCCTGCATCCTACTTTTGTTACAGCAGCACCAGATATGAACGACACAGACCAACTAATCACGTACACGCATAGTCCGAGTAATCAATCAGCAACCTCGCGACAATAATCAGGCTTGCGTGCGTCCGAGATGATTAAAATTGTGCCGTGCCAGTTTCCCCTGGCTGCTGCCGCGTCCATCCGTACCAGATCGATAGACGCAGCAGTGGAAGGGATCAGATGAGATTTTGTAGTTTATTTGGAGTCAGTACACCCAAACTGCAATATTTTACTAATGAACTGATTAATATTTTGTCATGAGCTAGTTGTATTGCACTACTTCCTTTTTACACCATTATCAATTTTAGTCATTCATTTTATTTAAAAAAATTTGTTTAAATGTTTACAGCTTTGTTATTCTTTGCTTTATATATTGAAAACACAACCGATAATTTTACTCATTAGGATATAGACGAATGTTCAAAGTTAATATTAAAATCAATAATTTAAAACCATTGGGTTACGAAACTATATCGATCTTGCGGCCCTCCTAACTGCGACGGTTTCATTTTTTGGGTATAACATAAAATATGGTGGTTCTGGTGCACCCATGGATAAGGAAGAATCATTCGTAATGAATTATCAGGATCCAGGAGAGAGCGAAATTAATTCAACCACAACAAAACTGAACGTAGCTCTTGTTAGTTCCATGGATAAGGAAGAATCGTGTATTGTCCTCGGTTCGAATAACTCAGGGGTATAACATCCCCGATTTGTCCATGTTAATTTTATTGCAAATTCTAGAAGCTCTACACGGGATGTATAAAAACTGAAAGCTTCAGGTCACTGAAATAACAAGCTCATGTGATCAGATCATTTCATGACGGGGTAACATGCAGATTCATTTCGAGAATCAATTGGTGCTGCTGCAGCTGTCTTCTACCAACAGATAGCTGGGCACTGTATCTTTAGGATAATCAAGTGCTAGTAGCTTAAAATTGTAGTCTGACTCGAATCTTCCCTCCCTAACGGTTGATGGGGGTGTGCATCCGCTCGACAATTCTGTTGATAGCATCTCGAGTCATTACAAGCGTGTCATGCTGAAGGATACTATAAACGTTGAGGCCCTGCATTTCAAGACATTTAAAATTCAGCAAGTTTATTTTTGACATCTCTACATATACTCCCTCCGTTTTTAAATTGATGTCGCTGTTGACTTTTATAATCAACGTTGACCATTCGTCTTATTCAAAAAAATTGCTCGAATATGGAAAATTTTAAGTTGTGATTCAAATAACTCTAATGATAAATCAAATTATATCAAAATATATGAAATGTATCAAAAAAAAATTAATAAGGCGAACGGTCAAAGTTTAATTTAAAAGTGAATAGTGACATCAATTAAAAAAACCGGAGGGAGTATATAACAGCTGAGATTCCGAGACTCACAATGGAAGGAAGGATATTCACGTAGTGAAGATTTTGGGTGGCCAGCTTTAACTTCTTATCGATGTCACCTCCGTTCACCAACAGGACCTTCTTTGTATCATCCATCTGGCTGATGTACTGCACAATGTTCTTCGTTTTGTGGCTAGGGACATCTAAGTCCTCAAAGATCAAGAGCTAAAACACAGAGTTTGATCAGTAAACTTCAATGCATACAGTTTTCATAGGAAGGAGTGGATACATATAGCAGAGGTCCAGATTGTTTGTTATACTGGTTTTACATGCACAGAAAAAAATATTGTTAATATTGCCTTGAATATTTCTACACCGGAGAATTCAAACAAGCCATACCAAAAAAAAAATCTTGCTCCAGCACACATATTTTTGTATTGTTCAATAAATTTAAGTTTTTGGAGGTAGAAATGCCCAGTTGCCCGCAACATCACTTCATAGTTAACAAGGGAATTGATATTCAATATTTTATGTCATCATTAAGTTCCTAGCACCTTTTAACAAGATGATACTGGTGTGTTGATTTGAATATATTAAAACATATTGGAACAGAAATAGACCTAGTCTAGTGTCATGACATTATTCAGATATATTACGTTGGCAACTAATAAACGATTTCCTTCTGAAGCAGACAATGTAAACAAGATGCAACAAGAGTCATTTATAGACCGAAAATTCTATAGCAGGCAGGAGTTAGCAAGAATGGAAAGCATGCAAACAGAATAAACATGAAACCTTGCTCTCAGCCGTCCGTGCAGACAAAGCTATCTTAAGACCCAGGCGCCGTACTTTCTTTTGCAGCTTGATTGCATGGCTTCGTGGTTTAGGCCCATGCATGGTCGCACCACCCCGGAACTGTTACAGTACTAGTTTAGTTGGCTGAATTACAAACTGGATGGGATGTCTCTAAAAACTTTTATGGGACTCATCTACCATTCAGTATAGTTATATAACCTGAGGACCACGCAGCGTTCCATGCCGTGCTCTTCCTGTTCCTTTTTGCTTGTAAGGCTTTCTACCTGTGCCACTCACTTCACTGATTGTTTTTGTTGAGTGTGTCCCCTGCAAGCGTAAAGGTGCATGATTAATTAGAAACTACTGCATATAGGTTCTGAAAATTTGATATAAATAAGAAACAGAATAAAGCAAATAGATTGTTATTTCTGCACACACGCAAAGATGCTCTACAAGTATGATATATATATATATTTCCACAAATCAAGGCTCAAAATTCAAACCCAAATAAAAACATGAGAAGAGATATTGGAATGCACCTGCTGCCTTTTAGCAAGTTGCCACCTTACTACTCGGTGAACAATATCCTTCCTGATTGGAACATCAAAAACATCACCGTCCAAAACCATGAGGCCCTTGTCTTCATTGTGGAAGTTTGTCACCCTCGCTACCAGGTCTTCATACTGCCCTGCAATATCACCATATATCAGAACAGTATATATGAACCGTATTCTAAGTAAAAGGATCACAAAATTCGAAAGGCTATGTTGTTTGTCACTGTCAGTCAGCCAATTAAGAAACAGCTTTAACAAGTAGAAATCAAGTCAATCTCCCTTCATGTCCAATTTCAGCAAGATTAGATTAACATCTTGAAAAACATTAAGTTAACTACAAATAAGATAGGAGGTCATATAACAGAGCAATGTAATAAAAAAGAAGAAAAAATGAGAAGAATAGTTTTGGTGGAGATGGCAAAAAAAAAAAAAAAAA
>BCLF01000080.1:136527-148859 GCA_001602275.1 Zoysia japonica | reverse complement strand
TGTATATATATATATATACCTATATATACATATGTGTATATATATATATATACCTATATATACATATGTGTATATATATATATATACCTATATATACATATGTGTATATATATATATATACCTATATATACATATGTATATATATATATATATATATACCTATATATACATATGTATATATGTATATATATATATATATATGTATAGGTATATATGTATATGTATATATAGGTATATATATATATATATATATGTATATATGTATATATATATATATATTAAAAAACAAAATTTAAATCATAAAACGACTTATAAAAGTGAAACTCTTATTTGGACGCGCGTAGTGGCTTCAGGTGGCCCTGGAACAAAAACTCTGCCACCGTTTTCAGGTGGGCCTAAATGCACATTGGGCTCTCCTCGTTGGGCTGCCGGCACCACACCCACACCCAGGATGGCGACGGATCCGTAGGCCCAAACCACAGCCCACTCGAATTAGCTACGGTAGAATGCAACTTTTGTTCTTCTCAATGCCTGCGCCAGAGGTGCGTTTTTTCTTTTTCTTTTTTTTTTTTTGGCGCGGTGTATGTGGCTCCCTCTCTGCATCCTGTAATAAGGCCACCATGATCGTCTTAGTATCGTCTCTGGTTGTCACCGAATTTATTTTTGAACCGTTGAACCTTGTGCTTCAGTAAAATTAAAGCTTTCCACACTGATTAAATCAAAAGAGCCCCTCGACGCCTTGATCAGAAAGCAAATCACGCCAGGCTAATGAAATGTACTCCATACGATTCTTCACCATTCATTTTATTCAAAAAAGTTTGATGAATATTATATATTTTGTTATAATTTGCTTTATTATTAAAGTAGTTAAAACTATCAATTATAATTTTACATATTTGAATTAATTTTTTGAATAAGACAAATGATCAAATTAATATCTAAAATCAATAGTATCAATAATTTAAAAATGAAAAGAGTAGTAATGCTAGTAGTAGTACGGAGTAGCAGTGATTCAAATCCTGTACTCCAGGAAAATAACTCGAGTGAATGCGTTCCTCCATGCACGGCAGAAGAACTAGAAGTCATTGATTCATTCACACTTTTTTTTTGGAATGTCATCAATTCATATTTCAGGGCACACTTTAATTACTTCCATGTATATCTCCAATTCTTCTATATACAAATATCGAGGACCGAGTACAAGGAAAGAAGAAAAGTATTGCTGCAGACGAGCTGATCGATCGACACCTTCATCATCCCTCTCCTCCAGATCCATCATGGCGAGGACCAGCCGCGGCGCCATGGGCGGCGCCATGCTCGTAGCTTCGCTCCTCCTCGTCGCGTCCACTTTAGTCCAATGTAAGCTCCTTCGTCCACCGACATGTTTACCGTCTCTCTAAGCTCACTGATGACGACGAACATGAAACGTCTGCAGGTCGCCTGCACCTGCTGGAGCACGGGCCAGCTGACCGGACCCAGCACCAGCGGATCGCCTGCACTGCAAGCAACGCCACGGCGGCGCTGGCCGAGAGCAAGCGGAATGTGGCCCACGCGCCCTGCGCGAAGCGGGTGTGCGCGAGCCCGCACACGTGCTACTGCTGCCACCTCGACGACCCGGAGCCGCTCTGCTTCAACACCATGGATCACTGCGTGGACCTGTGCATGAAGCCGCCGCCACGAACCGAGAGGAGCGGCGGCGTTGTTGTTGTGTGATGTTGAGCCAGCCGCTAGGCGCCGTCCGGTCGTCGTTGTTAATGTCTGTTTGCTAGTACTAATAAAAAGGAGATGGATTTTTAGTACCATGTGTGATTTTACAGCTGACACAAATAGAGTTATAAAAATTTACTACATCCGTTTCAAAATAAGTATTTGTTTAGGGTTCTGGCCAATGATTTATATAGATTTAGTTAACTTTAAAAACCTATATTTGTACTTTTAAAATCTTTATAAGAAATACTTTCACAATATATATTTTTTATATATTAAAAATAATTTATATTTATAAAAATTATTCGTCAAAGACAAGTTTGACTAAACACAGATGAACACTTATTTCAGGACGGAGTGAGTAGCTTTTGAAACATTGGAAAATTAATTTTTGAGTAAATAAATTAAAAGTTAAAAAGCTTACGTAAAGTTGCTTTTTTGTTTTTTTTATACAGAGAAATCAATAGTCACTGCTCTAACAGCTTGCTTTTTTAAAATCTCAAAAGCTTCAGTCCAAACAAAAAGAGCCTACTAATGTTGGGATCTGTTTTCTATTCCATATGATTCAGAATTAGCATGATTTTAGATTAATAACTTAATCTATAAATTTAGTTAACCTTAACTTTTGTTTACTTTGACAAATCTTCAAACAACATTTATTTCGAAATAGATATTGCTAAATTGAAATGGAAGGAGCGCAGAACTGATTGCAGCAGCGCAGTAGTCGGCTTGATGCAGAAACGGAATCAGACAGGCCCGAGTAACCTCACTCATTTTCCTTCGTCGCATTGGTCTCCAGGCGCTGTCGTGGCATTGCACCGGCTCAAGAATCATTGAACGCGGTTCCTTACCCGCAATTACCATATCAAGGGCAAACACTCACTGTTTCGACAATTTAACACACTGTCATACACTTAGATGGTGCTATATATCATTCACACAGGTGTATTAAATTGTCGAAACTATCACGAAACGAGTTATAAATTGTCAAAAAATCTTCACTTTTTTTTATGAAAAAGTGCCAAAAAAGCTTTTAGAATAATTGTTTATTTAAACTTTTAGGTATTACAACATTTGTTGTATATAAATATAAAAAATAAACAAGTTATGATTAAAAATATCTCTAATAGTAAAATAATTCACAATAAAATAATTAATACTTTTAGAAAATTTTAATATGACAAAACATAATTCTAAGAGTCAAAAGAGATAGTGATTGATGAAGTACCTTTTAAGTCAAAAGCATCCTACAAGTGTAGGAGTACAACCTTAGCTATTTTTTTCCCTATCATTTCCTCCACTCAGCTGGACAAGCTAGAGCGCATATCTTCTCTATCTCTCTCCATGGCTACAAGATGAGACGAATGACACGACAGTGGTTCGACCCCTCCTCACTGCCCATCCCTTCGTTCCCACCTCAATCGAGATGCATCATAGTGACATCGAGCCTAGCAGCGTAAGAATGTGTCAATGAATAAGAAGAGAAAGACGGATTCATCGGTTTTAATTCGGCTGCCAATGATAAAGTCATCTATGGGTTGTAGACATTGTGATGATGAGATCACAATGATCTTTTCCCACCCAATATCATAATAAGAGAGATGTAAAAGTCTTTTACCACTAAGCTAATTTGACTTTTTAATCCTAAAACAACAGAAAGAATTTTGTGGGCACACAGCCGTAGACTACCACTTAGTCCAGTTCGCATGCTTCTCTATCCGTACGAGCAGACGCGTGGTCTCGGAGCTCCTATAACTGCATCTGACTCACACTGACAATATAACTTCAGTCAACAAGGGTGGTCCGTAGGTCATCCGTCGGGGACCACCCAATGACCCAAGTCACCCAACTCCCGGACGCGTACAAACTCCACCCGTTACCGTTCGACACGTTCTCAGTCGACGCGTCAGCGGGCCAAGGCGACCGCAAAAGTCGCAGCCGACAGGCCCTCAAAAGGAGGAGGGCTCAGGTCGATTCACTGGCAAGTGGTCCTACAGCCACGGGCCCGCACGTCGGTGGGACAGGCGCTCCTTTGTAACGGCGCCCGCCAGTCCCTTTCGCCTTGCACCAGTGCGTCATCATCCATCCAACCACCAGTCCACGAATCTCTCGCATCGCCAGCGCTCGCGTTCTCCCGAAAACCCCACCGCCACCACCAGCGCGGAGGAGCAAACCCTAGCGCAATGTCGAAGCCCCAACCCCAGCCCCAGGTCCAGCCCGGCGACCTCGAGGCCGGCTTCGGGGCCGCCGACGCCACCGCCACTATCAGCGCGCCGCCACCGCCGCAGCCCCAGATCCCCCGCGACCTCGAGGCCGGTTTCGGGGCCGCCGACACCACCGCCACCATTAGCACCCCGCCGGTGGCTGCAGCGGCCATGGCGACCGCGACGAAGGCCCCGACCGCGGCCGTCCGGAAGGCGAAGAATAGTAAGAAGAAGAAGGTGGTGGCGGACGAGGAGGACCCGCGCCTGCGCTGGGCGTTCGTGCGGAAGGTCTACTGCATCCTGGCGCTGCAGTTCGCGTTCACGGCGGGGCTCGCCGCCGCGGCCTGCTTCATGCCCGCCGTCCCGCGCTTCTTCAAGTAGGGACGTCCCTTCGCCGTCTTCTGGCCCGTCTTCATCACCATCCTCGTCGCCCCTGCCATCGGTGCGCTCCCTTCCTTCCTTCCCCCCTTCGGCCTTCCTTCGTCCGATCCTTTAGATTCGGGTTCTTGTTGCGAGCAAGCGAGGGAAAGTCGCGGCGACTGATTGACTGACGCGGTTGGTTTCGTGCAGTGATGTGGCCGATGCTCAAGTACAGGGAGAGGCACCCCGTGAACCTGGTGCTGCTGGGGATCTTCACGGTGTGCTGCAGCGCCTCAATCGCCGCATCCGCCTCCAGCATAATTGGTATGAACACCCGATTCCTCCCTCCGCGTCCCCATCTTGTGGGCTGTGATTTGTTCTGATGTGATGCGGTTCGCTTGGTCTTATTGATAAATTCTGACCGTTCTTGAGGACAATCGGTTACTCGCTTTTGATTGGATTAATTTGATAGGGTAGTTGATAGTTCTGCAGTTTTCCCCCCGCGGGAGACTGTAGATGCCGCATAAATACCAATTTTTTGGACAGGTAGCAGATCGTGGGCTAAGGTTGTTGTTGAGCCTTAGAGAAGCAGGGTCTTACTTTATTGAGGACCATCATCAGGATATAGTAGGCCCACTTCCGGTCACCTGGGACGGCATCAGATAAACATGTTTATCTTTTTATTAAGGACCATCAGGATTCAGTTTGGCATGATGAGTATTCACAGGAGTACTATAATACAGTATGATAAGGACCATCAGGATATAGTAGGCCCACTTCCGGTCACCTGGGAGACTTTGATATTCATCGGTTGTAAGGTGATTAATGTTAAACTACTCCATGCCCTATGAATCGAGGATATGTTTTGGATTAGCTTGGCTCAACTTTTTTTTTAAAAAAAAAATCCTGTTTGGTTATGCTATATACTACTTACGTACAGTTCGTGCATAGCAAACATTTTGTTCGTATGACTATGCAGATAGTTTTCTTTAATGTTTAGTGCTGAATTGCTGATGACCTGACAGGATGAATTCGCAGCAACAATTTTTAATCAAATCCTGTTTGGCTGCGGTATAGAATTGTAGTGTTCTTGCATAGCGAACAATCTGTTTTTCTGATTATGCAGATACTATTTTTCTTTTATTTCTATGTTTAGTGATTTAGTTGGCAGATTTTACAAAGTTTGCAATTGCCATTGTTAATTTCTTGCATTTCATATTGGTCTCATCCTGAGTATGCGCTGTTTCGATCTCCTGGCTGCATGTGAGTGCCTTGAACAACACTTTGCCATCACAAATTTTGTTTTACCAATTGACATGTGCTACATATTTTCTATCTGTACTGTAGTTCTGTATATGTGTTTTGTGATTTCATGCATCACTTCAGTACAGACAGTGTAGTTCCATTCTGTAGATCTTTATTTGTGTGTGCCCACTGGTTGCGTGTAGGATGCTATCATGCTAACCTTTACATTGTGAAGATGAGTCTCCATTGCATTTTTGTTTCTGGTCATTCAACATAGGGATCTTGCGGAACTCAGTGAAGGTAGCCATGTATTTGAAGATTAAGCACTGATACATCCACCCTATCTTTTGTGACATGAAATCCATCGGTCAATTTTAATTACATGTAGCAAATAGACTTCTGACAGTTTTTGGATTATGAAATATAAATCCTCCTTTGGAATGCGAGAATTTTTCCCGTTTCTTGTGTTTTTCCCGTGAAATTGAACTAATTCCTGTCAGATTCCTGTGAGATTTCTGTTAGTGCATCGATCATACAGCTGTCCGTGTAGCTAATTACCTGTAACTTTTGTGCTAATACAACCAGGTATAGTGTTGCTGCAAACTACAATCCTCACAGCCACTACCGTCATTGGCCTCACTATCTTTACATTCTGGGCTGCCAGGAGAGGTTGGGATTTCTCGTTCCTATTCCCCTTCCTGTTCACCAGTCTGCTCACGCTGCTGGTGTTACAGTTTGATCCAGGTACCCCTGCCCTGCAACCCTATATCTTTATTTCAACACATTCATCCTCTCTTATTTCTTAATCCTATCTGACTTATGGTGTAACCTATTTCTCAGTTCTTCTTTCCACTGGGACGGATCATGGTAACCATCTACGGGTTCATCGTCACCTTTGTGTTCTCTGGCTTCATCATCTTCGACACCCACATGCTGCTCAAGCGCCATGCCTACAACGAGTACATCGTCGCCGCTATCTCCCTGTACCTGGACGTCATCAACCTCTTCATGGGGCAGCTATTGGTATCCTCCGTCTAGTGATAATGCCGATTCGCATCCCATCGCGCAGTACATGACTAAATGGTGGATTGGATCCCGTAGCTGAACTAATCTAGTTGCCTCACGTTATCTAGTAGCCTACAGCATATATATAGATTGAGCCGGAGATCATGGACCTGTAAGTAGTGGAACTCGGGCTATCTAATTAAGGTTCAGATCGGTGCCCTGGTTTGGCCTATAGCTATAGATATTCTGAAAACTCTTGATATGCTCGCCGTTTAATAAGTGAACCTGGGCCTCGTCGATCTGCCGGGCTGGATATTGATCAGGTTACAAAGCTGTGTACTGATATGCATTGCAGATGCATTGACACCAGTTGCTGTGTTTATCTGCTATTGGTTCTACTTATGTCAACACTAGTTGCTTTGTTTATCTGCAACTACTAGTAATATCTGGGTACAATCCAGATAAGCCAGGAGGCCCAGGAGTGCTTATATATGGGAACGGAGGAAGTATTGGTTCTGCTGTGCTATAGTTTCACTCATACCCTGTCCAGTCAAAGTCAGAGAGAAATCTACTAGCTGGTTTTATTTCTATGGCATGTTTGACTTCACACAAAACAAATCCTTAGAGAAAAGTGTGTGTTTTACAGTCCTCTTCTCGAAATTACAACTAAAATCGTAACAAAAGAGCTGTGAAATGGAGTAACAAAATCCGTATACACGCGAAAAATCTGTCCGACAATCTGCCTATCAATCTTCCTCTGGGACCCTGTCCTCACTCGTCGTATTCACCATACCGCCTGGACCCAAACGAAGGCGGCCAGCGCGAGAAGTCCGAGCAGCTGGTCAGCCGACGCGGTGGCAGCTCCGGCGCCAGACTTCGTGAAGGTGAACGAGACCGGCGCCGGCGGCGACGAGCTCGGCGTCGACCCGTTGATCACGTCGATTCCCAGCCCCTTGCAGTCCGTGCCTAGCGAACCTGCAGCTCGATCGGCGATCGAAGCACCGGATATGTCAACCGGATATCACCAGAGAACCTTGTCTGACTGACTAACTGACTGACTTACACTGGCGGTAGCAGGGGTACGAGGCATCGTCGAGGAGGTTGGTTGAGCCGTCGCGGCAGCGGCACCGGTGCGTGAAGTCCGACGCCCGCTCGCACGCGCCGCCGTCGCCGCAGTACTGCAGCAGGCACGCTGGCAGCAACGACAGGGAGAGTAAGTTCAGTTGACACGTTGATGATCAACAGAGAATGGAGCGTCGGTAAAGAGTGAAGAAGGGATGTTACGGTCGAAGATGGTGAGGTTCGTCAGCGACGGCACCGCCGGCGGTGGCGGTGAGGGAGCCGGCGGCGGGGACGAGCCGTCGTCGTCACACGAGTTCTTGATGGTGCCTGCGACCAACATGAAAAGAGGGAAATTTCTCATGCAAGAATAAAAATGTGTTCCACGCCAAGATTGACTTTCTGGCGCGTGTTACGATACAATAAACGACTTTTGCAGCAGCACGCCAGGACTGACTAGGATATATGCCTCTGGATACTGAACGAAATTCTTGAAGAAGGGGTGTAAAAAATAAGAACTGTGCCGATCGGAGCTCTTACAGTTTGGGATGACGCATGGGAGGAACGGGAACTGCATACCACCGAGCTGGTACCGTCTCCACCCGGAGTTGCACTGGCAGGCGAACCCGAAGACGAAGTCGCCGGACTCGCTGCACGTCCCCTTGCCGCACTTCACCCTGCCGCACTCGCCGTCTGAAAGATCAACACAAACGCATCATCAGCTAATGAATTCACTCTGGACTCCCGAGTACCGGCTGTTGGTGCCTGGGCTGCCGACGATCACCTGCGGAGACTCCATGGGGCAGCAACGAGGCGACGATGGTGGCGTGGAGGCACACCAGCAGAACGGCGAGCTGGTTACGCCTCATCGCTCGTCAGAACGAACGGCTGCCAAGACCCAAGAGTTTTAGTCTTGGTACGGGAACCAGGAGCGAGAAGGAGCTGGCTCTGGGCAGCAGTTCAGCTGTCTTCAGCACCGGGACGATGGCTCTGACGGCTTAAATATTTATTTGCCGGCAGCTCGACGTACGCGTCGACGGAGGAACCTTGAAGAAAAAAGCGAGCGCCCACGTTGCGCGGAACGGAGACCGCCAGGTTTGACGCGGACGGCGAGGTCCAGCACGTTCGTTCTCTGTGTCATCAGTTCGTCGTCGTCGCAGCCCGTGACTCGCTCAGTTCAGACCAAGAAGACGACCTGTGGCTGTGACATGACCGCTGGCGAGCTCCTGGTAGTTTCATCGATCTAGAACGTCGGGACGGCGGGTGCGTTCGGTAGATTTCGCTGGCTCGTTAAGGGACGGCGCCTGTGACCTGACCTTTCGCGGTCCATAGTATCAGGCTGCTGACTTGGTGTTACTAGAAGGTTTGGCTCTGTCTCGCGCTCAAACTTTGTGACGCAATCGTCCGGAAAATGGAAATGAACGCGTGGTCACATGCTGTAAGTAATGTTTACTTTGCCATCCACGCGATGCTTGGAATTGACCAACCATACTTGAAATTCAATTCAGAACCATATTTTAGCTACATCATTGAATACTACTACAAAACCCAGAGTGCAACAACAGAGGTTTCCTAGTCCAAAGCAAGATGGTGCTGACTGCTGACTAGTACTACATGAAAGCCTGAACAATCCAACTTTTCCAAATAGGTGCAAGAGTGTCTGTGGAAAAAAGTGCATACCACTGTAGCATTGTATTTTACGCACGGGGTAAGGTAAGGTATTCAATCGACTTCAAGTGAACTCTGAGCGATGTCGCCGTCAACCTTGCAGCTCTCTGCAAAGCGATACGGGCAACCCGACGGGCTTTGGCAGTTGGGCTTCTAGTACATCAAAGTTTTGGGACTCGGCCAATCAATTTTCTTGGACCTAGAGATAATTTCTCTGCAGTTGGCATTTAGCCCTTCTCTTTCATGTAATAGACGAATCTTAAGCGCCCTCCCAACTACAGTTTCTCAAAGAGAGAGTAGAAGTTATATTTTAGACTCAATCTTTTCCGATGTGTAGTTTCTATGTAGAGAAAAATTAAATTATTTCTTTCATGCTTTACAAGAGAGAATTGTGCTATAGAATCTAAGTAATGTCCCTTCAATGTAATTTTTATGGTTTCTTAGTGTCTTGATTCTAGTGAAGAGCTGGTTTCTCAGTGTACAAATGGTCTCTTCAATCCTTTCTATCTCTGTAAATTTCTTTGCCACATACTACTTCCGTTCCAAACTATAAGCATTTTTATATTTAGATAAAATCAACATTTTTTAACTTCTACTAATAATATCTAGAAATTATATGTACTAATAATATCTTAAAAATTATATAATTTTTAATATAAAATTATAATTTTATGAAAGTTTATTTAATAATGAATTCAAAAAATATATTTTATATATAATAAAATATTATTAGTGGTCAAAATGATAAAAGTTTGACTTTATTTAAACCTAAAAATACTTCTATTTTAGAACGGAGGGAGTATATATGCAAAATGATGGTGTTAAGAGAGATAGAAACTACTATTAATGTCCCATTGAAAATGCCACATACGGAAAAAAAATAGAAAAAAAATCCTCCATTTGAAAGGAGATCTAAGTGGGGTTTCAGACATACTCATTTGAACCGATGCAGCAACTCCAAACAGCTATCGGAAATGGAGCTAATAAGATGGTTTTTCAGACACACAATATATATGGATGCAGACCCACATTGCCTCTCACAAAGAATAAAATTATTAACCGTAAATACAACACACATGTCAAGTCTGCCTCACGGCCGGCACCGCCGGCACGGCGGCCCTGCAGCACGGGCACGCGCGGTGCACGGCGAGCCAGGGGCGCACGCAGCCGGGGTGGTACTTGTGGGAGCACGGCAGCGCCACCGCCTCACCGCGCAGCTCCTTGAGGCAGACCGCGCAGAGCTGCTCTGCGGACGATGGCGACGCCTACGACGGTTGCACGGTCGCGGCTTCCTGTTCATCTGGTTCCAGCTGATCGTCCTCCTCCACGGTCGACGTCACGATCGGTCCGTGCTCGGCACCGACGATGTCAGAGTTAGGGGTGGCTGTAGTGCCCGGACCGTGCACCGGCTTGGTGCCCAGCTCCATGGCTTGTTGCGCTGGTCTCCTGTGGCCGCGATGATCTGGTCTCGGTCCATCCTGCTGCGCGACCCGGCGCCGAGCCTGCGTGCTGCACATGCGAATAGGGCTGAAAACGGTCGGAACGGTCCGAAAACTATCCATCCTGTTTCCGTTTTCACATTTTCGCACCGGACGAAAACGAAAACGAAAAACTCCGAAACGGAAACAGATGGGATGAATATGAAACTTCGGAAACAAATCAATCCGGACGAAATTTATCGGAAACGATCGGTAACTGGAATTCAATCGAAAATATCCACATATAACTTCGAACATAACTATAACAAACAAATATACCATATCTCAAGTTCACAACCAACATAATAAGCAAGAAAACATTACAAAGTCTCAAATCACGGTTCACAAATATAACAAGTCTTAAAAAGTCTTCAAACCAACATAATAAGAGCCAATCTTACAACCAACATAATAAGCAAATATAAATCACAGCTCCATACAATCACAACTCCATACAATCACTCATTTATCTCAAGTTCACAGCCAACATAATAAGCAAACAAACAGTACAAAGTCTCAAGTCACGGCTCACAAACATAACAAGTCTTAAATAATCTTCAAACCAACATAATAAGAACCAAGCTTACAACCAACATAATAAACAAATATAAATTACAGCTCCATACAATCATAACTCCATACAATCTTCATCAAAATCAAGGTCACAAGGTGTTGCACCTTCATTTTGAGGGGCATTTATCTCATCTTCAGCCTCCTTTGGTTCTCAAGCAAAACAGTGAGCAAGTTGGTGAGAAATATAAAATACAGCAACAGCAAATATCTCACTGCAAAGAAGTGTAGCATACCGTGATCTCAATCTTCATGATGGCAGCAAGGGCCTCCAACAGCTCAAGATCAACCAACATCGATGGAAGTTTCTTAGAATCTTCAAAAGCAAAGAGAAAGTGTTAAACATCAACATATCAGGACTAGACTAGGCCATCATAACAGCAGCAAGCAATGGTACCTTTTCTTTCTGCAGCTATCCAATCCTTGGTGCATATCAAAGCTTCAACCATGTCGGGATTAAGACTGCTCCGATAAGGGTCAATTACACGACCACCAGCACTAAAGGCTGACTCTGAAGCTACTGTGGACACTTGTATTGCCAAAACATCTCGAGCAATATGTGAGAGAATAGGATACTCTTTTGTCTTGCCTCTCCACCAAGATAAAATATCAAACTGACCACTAAACTTCAACAAAGGCTCAGACATGTACTTATCCAACTCATCTAAGCCATCTAGATCATTAAAATTAGTGTCATACAAGAAACTTTTAAGTTCATCATTTGACTCTCCATTAAAATATCTTTAGTTGCACTACTTCCTGCTGCATCACTTTTATTCTTTGAAGGTGAAGGTGTTGAAGCAGCATAAAATTGATATAACTTTTTTATAAGACTAAGAAACTCTTCTAGCTGAATGTGGTACAAATCACCATAAAATTTTTTCAAATAGAATTCTATGAGTCTTTTCTTGTACCGAGGGTCAAGGAAACATGCAACAGCTAGAGCACTACTAGACTTATTCCAATATTTTTCAAATTTGGCACTCATTGCAACAGCCATACTCCTAATAGTGAAATCTTCACTAACACACCATTT
>BCLF01000080.1:15197-134126 GCA_001602275.1 Zoysia japonica | reverse complement strand
GCGGTGCGAGTCGCCGAGTCGGGCGCCGGCCTCGGCCTGTCGGTGTCGACCGTCGGGACTCGGGGACGGGGAGTCAGCGGTCGGCTGCGAGTGGACGGAGTGGTTAGGGTTAGGGTTGGCCGCCCCCGCCCGCTTGGAAACATTGAAAAGATTAAGTGGGCCGATTAAGTGGGCCGATCAAACATAAGACTTCTATTGGGCTGATTAAGTGGGCCTCAAATTTCCTGCTGGATCCCGGATTGTGTAAACGGGAATTGGGCGGGATTTTTTTTGGTCCAATACGGGATCCCGGGTAAACGGACGGAAAATAACTGAACCGTTTTCGATCCCGTTTCCGTTTTATTTTTTCCCGTTTTCATCCGTTTCCGTTTTCATCCCGACCGTTTTCGTCCGCAATGAAAAAACGGAAACGAAGAGGAAACGGGACGGGATTTTCCCGTCCTGTTTTCAGGCCTACATGCGAATGCGACCGGAGGAGAACGAGACCAGGCGTTAGCCCAAGGGTTACATAAGAAACCAAGCCGGTGTCACACCTCACACTGTCACAGCAAGATCGATGGAAGCGACAGGGAGACGATCGAACCTGCGCGGTGGCGCCGTCGCGGTGGCACTACCTAGCCGCTTCTCCTCGCGGCGCGCACTGGCGGGAAGGCCGGCGCGTTCTCCCGCAATGTCGCTGCCACGGCAGTGCAGGCGGCGGCGGCGCGCGAGGATGGCGCTGCCGAGCATGGCTGGGACATACGGTGATTCTCCCCAGGCGTAGGGATGCAATGGATGGAGGCTTGTTGAGAGAGCTCGCTGCGCGCACTAAGGGCAGTCACAGTACTTATTGCACATTGATATATAAGAATGGGTTCACTGTGAGGTAGGAGCAGGGTTTAAAAAACCGCTACAGTGTCGGTTTTTAAAACCGTAAAAAATCGGTCGGTTAATCGTTAAAACCGAGCGGTTTATCGTTTTTGCTACGGTGCTAGTTACGGTTTTCGAGCGAAAACCGATCGATTTACTAAACCGCACCGCAGCGGTAAGGTCGAAAACCGTGATTTTCGCGCGGTTTACTGCGGTTTTTGAAACCATGGGTAGGAGTAGTATTTTATTGTTACTTTCGACACAATATTGAAGATATCCTGTAGACTAAAATATTTATTTTAGAATTGCCTCTTTCTTTCCATGATACTTCTCACAGCAAAATAATATTTTAATGTGTTATAGTTTAGCAATAATATTATGAATAGTTTTTGTTATTTCCTTTTTATTACTCACTTCCACAATATGTGATAGATTTTATGGAGTACTCCCTCTATTCTTAAATTAATGTCATCACTGACTTTTAACATTAATTTTGACCATTCATTTTATTAAAAAATTGTTCAAATATGTAAAATTTAAATTTGAGATTCAAATAACTATAATGATAAATCAAATTATAAAAAAATATATAATATTTATAAAAAAAAATTGAATAAAACAAACGTTCAAAGTTGATGTAAAAGTCAACGGCGACATCAATTTAAAAATGCAGAGAGTACTTCAACGAATGTTCAAAGTTGATGCGAGAAATCAACAGCGACATAAATTTAAAAACAACGGGGTACTTTATTACTTAGTGGAACACATTGTGGATATCTTAAGCATACCTAAAGAAATTAAAGATACATGCGTGCGTGCTTATAAAGCGATCATCTGATACGACAGCTGCGTTACCCAGGCGACCTCCTCCGCCTCGGGCTGCGTGCTCGTCGCCTCCGCCCGCGTCCGGAGCCGCCGTCCCCGGCCTCGGCGCGAGGGGCACCTCTCGTCGCCTCTGCCTCCGCAACCTCCCAGAGGCACCGCTCCTCGCCGAGCCTTCCTGCTGCGTGGCCCGTCCCTGGGCACGCTGCGTTCTGCCAGGAAGCCTGCGCTCCCCGGGGGTCAGTCAGTCCGAAGGGTCAACCGAATCAAAGAAAAGCCGCTCTCAGGTCTAGATGATAGAAGTATCACCGGGGGGGGGGACACTCAGACACGCACCTGTATGGCGGCGCCGGCGGCGTCTCCTCGCGGCCTGCCGCCGCGCCGTCACCGCCGCGGCAGTGCGTGCGGAGGTGACGCGCGACGAAGGCGCTGGCGAGCATCCCGACCTCTGATCCACGGGTTCCCCGGCCGCAAAGACTCGCGCAGCGCACCGCAGCGGCGAGGGCGATGCACCGAATGCGGTTGGCTCGACGAAAGCACGGAGTATTGGCTCGAGGAAGACGCACCGAATGCCAGCAGTTGACAGCCGGCCGGCGAGAGCGAGACGGATGCAGTCGGCTTGACGAGAGACCGGGACACCGGCCGCGGTTATACGGTGATCCGCTGGTCTGATACGGCGAATATGTTATCGGGTGATCAGCTAGCGCGGCTGTTTTGAAACCTGGTCCGTGGTTCACAGTCAAAACTTCGCCTTGGATCCCAATCTTCTTGTTACTCCAAGTCTCCAACAAGCACGCATTCGTTGCTGATTAGTTTATCACCTGGATCAGCATCACCCATGTGCCGCAAGAACTCGTCGTCTAATTTTTTCGCAGTGTTTCCTTACAGCATGGTCTCTGTTTTTCTTTTTCTTTTTTTTAGAAAAAATGCATGGTGCTCTGAAACTGAATCTTTTCGGACAACAGTGCAACCAGGGAGCAGAAGTTCAGATCATCTACTGCTGCACCAGTTTTCACCCAAACATCCCTCACCGCGCACGGATAACCAACCCCGCCAGCCCACTGACCAGATTAGGCCGCACATGCGTGCACGGCTAAAAAATCCGCGCATCCTCACCCGGTGTCGCTTGGCAGCAAAGGAAAATTTTGTCAATTTTGAAATATGCAACTGCCATATCATATTATCCAGTCAATGGCATACACTCTTACAATTTACAAACACAGTATCATTCACCCGTGGTGCATATTTGCCCATTCATCCACAATACTAGTTTTCAAACACAACTACACAACAGCAGCTCTGAAAATTCACAAGAACACCAGAAAAGATTCATTCTGGACTCTTTCCAAGCTACCGCTAGTTATCTAAAGAGTTCGTCGTGTGATTGCCTCCACGCCGCGCCACTTCGCCGGCCGGTTTCCACCCGCCAGCCTGCTAGGACAGCGTGTGCACCTGCGGCACGAGCGTCCGGCAGCACGGGCAGTCCGGCTGGATGGCGAGCCAGGGCAGCACGCACTCGGAGTGGTACCGGTGCGAGCACGGCAGCCTCGTCACCCGCTGCCGCCGCTCCCGGACCTCCTCCAGGCACACCGCGCACAGGTCCACCTTCGACAGCGTCCGCTGCAGCTCGGCGCGGCTCGTTGTCTTCGACGACGACAGGGTCGATGCGCTGTTGGGTGGTGGTGACGGCCGGTGTTCCGTGGTGGGTGGCAGGGTTTCTTCTTGCTGTTGCTGCTGTTGGCGGTTCTGATGCCTGGAAGAGGGAGATCTTCCGTCTCTGTTTCGCATTAGCCCGGTCCACCTGCGTTGGTTGGATCACGACACTGCAATCAGTTGCTGGGACTTGGTTGTGGACGAACAAATGCAAGAGTTTGTTATTCTGATATTTTGGTTCAACGTCACAAGCGTTTCAACAAAACTGTGATGAGAAGATAACATAGCCATGACGGATGAGAAATTCAGAAAACAAGATCACATGTTCGTCGTGTGTCACTTGAGATGCAGAATCAATCTCTATCAGATCGATTGCTTAATTGACGCCATGACATCAATAGTGACGAGTGGCTTATGTCAGGCCTCACAAGCAAGAATCCGCCATGAACCGGAGGACGGAAATCACAATCCAGATACAGAGGTACTGGACAACTCTGGGATGTTCTAGAACCAAGGGTCGTGGAGGTGGGTATGCTCGATAACTCGAAATAGCGTAGCACCCTCAGAAACCAGGGACAAAGGAAGCACAAATACTGCACCACTATTCGCATGTGGGGGCCGCTGGCCTACCTTGTTGAGATCACGCAAATGGAACCGCACACAAAGACGACCTGCATCGGTTGACGAATTCCCTAGTACACTGCTCGGATGTCATTTTCAGTGTTCTAACATGGTCCATGATCTAGTTGCTACACACAAAGCTGAGATTTTTTGCACGAATTTTTCTTCCTCACCAACTTATGAACCCAGCGATTCTTTTTTTTAAAAAAAATATATTTCAATCTATAATTTTTTGTGAAACTAATCTAGCTGATACCAGTATTATCCAGAGATATACTCCCTCTGTTCTTTAATTGACGTCGTCGTTGACTTTTAAATTCAACTTTGACCATTTGTCTTATTCAAATTTTTTTTATAAATTTTATATATTTTGATATAATTTGATTTATTATTAGAGTTATTTAAATCACAATTTAAAATTTTATATATTGAATTTTTTTTAAATAACACGAATGATCAAAGTTAACTGTAAATCAACGGCGACATTAATTTAAGCAGAGAAGGAGTATATGTCTTCATTTCATTTTTATTAAATATAAAAGGGATAACTTTTCTTCGTCCCCAAGTAATCTTCTCTACAATCAGCAGTCAACACGCAAACCTATAATACAGAGAAACCTTTGCCTCTTGACCTTGGGGGGAAAAAAACACAGAACGCGTGGAAACAGAGGAGAAGGAAGGTGAGCATCAGACCTCGACGACGACGCCGGCGGCGCGGCGCCGCGCAGCTTCTCCTGGAGCCGGATCCGCGCCGCCAGCGCGGGCCCCGTCACCCCGCCCGCGGGTCCATTGCGCTCGTGGGCGGCGTGGTGGTGGTGCTCCCCCGCCGCGACGTCGCCGTGGTAGTGCACGCGCCGTCGTCGCGCGAGCTCCACGCCCGGCAGCATGACTTCCGCTTCCTTCTCTCCGACGATCCCTTGGCTGTGCTTCGTCTCTCTCTCTCTCTGGGGGCAGCTGCTTGGTGGATCGTGGATGGTTGTCTTGGTCGAATGGTCGGGTTATATGCTGGCCGCGTGGCGTTGCCTGTGGGGAGGAAACTACGAGGAAGACACGAGTCAGGTTGCAGAACGGATATGCTCCTGTGCCTGCCGAGTGACCAAATAGCCCTCGGCTGATTGGGTAGGCTAGGCTACACAAAATCTGGTGAGCTTGGCTCCTGGCTGCTGCGTCAGTCTCACACGCACGGTCGAAAATTTTCTTTGTGGTTTATGTACCGTGGCCGGTCCGGCAAGGTCGACAGTAGAATGAATCTTCACGTCCGGCTTCTCATTTACGAAGTAGATATTTATCGATGATATATTGGAATTAGATGACAACGTACGACAATTTCAAAATAGAAGTACTCCATCCAGTGTCATAAAATAGGTTATTTTGACAATGTTTAGATTAACATTAGGAATATAAATTACAAATAAATTTAATTTGTTAATTTTAGATATGTAAAAATCGTATGTTTAGATTTACTTTTTAAAAAATAATTTCATAAAAGTATGCACATATATTATTTTTAATAAATAATTTTATAAAAAATAAGTGTTTCGAAGATGTATTGTTGTCTAAAATGACTTTTTTTTTTATCCAAGAGGAAGTATATACCAGTAGAGTTACATACCTCGTTTTTAGAGAAAAACAAGGCTAAAGAGTGTGAGCATGTCCCCCTCAAAATAGCGTATAGGACAATATTGAGCTATTGTAACTACTGATTCCGACAAAGATGTGATACTATAACTTATTTGATCAATATATTATAAGACTGAAGTACAAATATGTCTAATCAAACATCGAAATTTTAACCGCTAGAGGAGGTACGTAACTTCTTTGGGACAGAACAAGCCACCGGTGGTAAAACCGGAATTACCGATTTGGTTCACATCACTGGTTGAAACCTTGATCAAGTATCCAGGGTTTACTATTTCGTTAAAACCGCTAAAACCGGTCATCGATTTAACGAAAATCGAAAAAATCGGTCAAAAACCACTCTAAATTGAAAATTCAAAATTTGAATTGTTTGCTACAGTAAACCGGCCAATTTCACCGGTTTCTTCGGTTTTTATGGTTTCAGATTTTAAAATTTGAAACTCACCGTTTCACTGGTTAGCCGACTGGTTTTATCAGTTTTCGGTATTTCGAATTTTTTTAATTTTTCAAAAAATTTTAAATTTTTTAAACGAAAACCGATCGTCCGATAAAACTAGATCGGACTGCTTTCACCAAAAACCGTGAAAACCGACTCGTTTTGAGCGGTTTTGTAAACCTTGCAAGTACCTCGATGTCTCATCAGGCTATGTCATCAAAATAATTTATAGGTGTTCTTATGTATGAAACTACAATATAACAACGATGCAGTCCGAATTCTCGTGATCTGTTTAATTAAAGATATGATCTTTAGATGTTAGATATAATTGTAGGTCTAGATTTGTATGCAGGTGCGTGTAGATGTTTGGTGTGGTGTGATTGAGTGAACATATGTAAAAACATGTGCTACAATTGTATCTCCTAGGAGATGTTTTTTTTTAAAAAAAACTTAGGACTATTCAGGATTAGAGTGATGATGAGATACTTGCTGGACCTAAATTGATTCCAAGGGGGCAGAACCGTCCAACTGCAAAGAACAGTAACGCTTCGTCGGCGTTTGACGCGCCACGTTTTGCGAATGAATGCCAGCCGCGTGGGTCTTGGCGACGATGCTAAAGCCAACGGAAATCTCACGAGCAGCAAACAAAGTTACGCACCTCGACCGCCCATGGATATCCGGATTCCTGCATGAATATCAACGTTGATATCTAATTATCTATCACGATGGCTACCAATTGCCAAAGCCAAACACCACGGCGGAACGGCTCCGGCCGCATGAGGAAAAGTACGGCTCCTTTCAATTTTAAAATACTGATAGTAACTATCATACAACGTTTCAAGCTTATCTGAATCTGAAATATTTCAACAAACAAGTTAAACAATTTTGTAAATTGATTTTCGGTTTGTACCAAGTGCACCCTAAGCTAAGATAACCCATAATATACAGAGGTTGAATAACGTTGAAAATGAAAAATATGCTATCATTTTTCCCACAACTTGGACTGTGGTATACGTTAATCCTTGCTCATGTCATCAATCTGTGGCTGCTGTTATCTATTATCATCCATAACATGGAACCTTTCGTGCGAAAAAAAGCATCTCGATCACAACAGATCGGTTGGGACGACCGAGCACGTACGTCACTTCCTTCCTGACGAATTCACACGGTCGGGTTGATTTTATGATTATTTTTTGAGAGGATGGTTTGACTGTTGATTCCGTGGGCGCCTTCCTGCCGGTCTCTGTTCAATGAGGTCGCAGTCAAGTTGTCACTCTCTTTCGTATCTCATCAATCTAGAGCACAGCGGTACTGTACTCTGGACTCTGGAATACTACTATTTGAGAGCGATGTCGATGACTACAGAGTTTCGTGGTATGACTTTGTTTCTAGTTGATGCGATGGCTCTAATTAGGTGCTCCTAGAAGAAGAAGAAAATTTTAATATATTTTTACATAAAAAATTACTACCACGGTTTTAAAATATAAGTATTTTTACGTCTGATAAGTCCAAAATCTTTTAACTTCTACCAATAATATCTAAAAAATTACATAATTTTTAATATAAAAATTTAATTTTTATAAAAAGTTTATTTAATAATAAATAAAAATATATTTTTATATGATAAAACATTATTATTTATATATTATTAGTGGTCAAAATGATAAAAATTTAACTTTAACATAAAAATACTTATATTTTTAAACGGAGAGAGTGCTATTTTGATATAAAAAAAATTATAAACCGCGTATCTTGTGTCATCAAGGGCGAAACCAATCGTGGATACAGAACGAGCGCTTCCCATTTCGAAACTTCCACTCCCTCTCGTGCATCTCCTGAGTGCTGCTGGGCCGAAGGCCCGAAGTGGCTTGCTTCCTTGCTCGATCCCCATTTCATGTCAATTCAGCTAGACAACAAAAATGACGGAGCCCAGTTGATTTTTATGGGTCAGTTTTACTGAAAACAACGATCTGGGCCGGATTTAGATGAGTAGAGATGAGTCAGATGGCCCAGTGCAACGGATACCAAATTTTTTTTTTGCAGTAACGACTTTAGAAAATGCAATACATTTAACTTTTAAAGTTACTCCCCTTTCATTATTCAACTTATTTTTAAAAAATAAGATTTAAATATTTTTATCGAAAACTTGAAGTATAAATTAGACAAATATTTGAATGATATTGGCAGTGATAATAATTAAATATCAATGGAAATATATTCATCTTCCTAGCACTCACTAACCAATGTCGAGAAATGAAAACTTTGAAGCTCAAATTACACGGTTGCTCTTATATTTTCATCACCCTCGTGGTTATGGCATGTTGGCATCTCCATTGTTCTTGGGTTGGGTCATCTTGTGCATTACTGTAAAGCACATTTATATATATATTTTTTCTTTGATTCGTTTCAAATGGTATTCTAACTTTGAAAATAATAATAATGAGGTTTAAGTCAGAGGTTGAGAGAGGATGCAGGACGACACGTACTCCACCGGATATTCGTAGGTACCAAATTGCTGGCGTTGGCTCAAAATTAACAAACTCAGTTCTACACCTACGGAGTACACAACAAAATTATCAGAATATCTTTTGACAAAAAAAAACCAGAATAATTCAGCTGAACTGTCTCTTCTCTGCCACGTGGGTTCCAGCGTGGCACACAGAGGCGCCTGGAAGAGACGGCGGTGTCCCTGCCGTCCCTATCCGCTCCGCCGTTTCTTTATTCCTTCCTTAAAACCACGTATAAACCTCCGACCGGCGGCACCACCTGTCGCCTCCTCGGCTCCTCCTCTCTCTCCTCAGCCAGCCGCTTCCTCTCTCCAAGCTTCCGCGGCAAACTTTCACAGGCGTCTCCGGCAGGTGGCGAGGAGCGACCGAGCGAGATGGCGGTATCTGCGACGGCGGACGGCGGCGGCGAAGGTGGGAAGGGGGAGGAGGAGTGCCACGCGACGCAGGTGGTGAGCGCGGACGGCGTGATGGATGTGGCGGCGATGGAGCGGTTCGCGGCCGCCGCGGGGCTCACTGGGCGCGGCCTCTCCTACGCCGTCGTCTCCATCCTCGGGCCCCAGGGCAGCGGTGAGTCGAGTCGGCCGTCTTTCAACCCCTCCTCCGCGTCGAGCCTCCCAGGGAGCTCACGGCACCGCTCTTCTCTGTTGCTACTTCGTGGTGATCGAAGTCGAATTGAGCGCACTGGGAAAAAAAAATCATCTTCACTTAGCGATTACACGTTTTTTTTTTGTGGAAAGAATTAGCGGTTACACCGTGCATGGATGCGATTTTATTTCCATATCGTGCAACTGTTCGAAGGTTTCATTTGTGGAGTCCGGAGTTGATGAACCCAATTCAAGAACGCTTTTTTTCCCCTCATGCGCTGCTTTTGTTCTTCCTGCCCGCGCAGGTAAAAGCACCTTGCTGAATCACCTGTTCGGGACGAGCTTCACGGAAATGGACGCCTTGAAAGGACGGTAACAGAATCCGCAGGCTCTGCATATTTGTTGACTGTTCAGCTGTTTTTCTCTGTTCGAGGTATATATCAAATTGTTGATTCCTGGATGAGTCGTTGTTGTTGCTCCTGCCAGGAACCAGACCACGAAGGGTATCTGGATCGCCAAGGCTGTCGGCATCGAGCCGTTTACTGTTGTGCTGGATCTGGAAGGGACGGATGGGAGGGAAAGGGGGCAGGTAACAGTTCTACGCATAAGAACTTATTTCTGAAGCCTGAACAGAGTCTTGCTTTTCTGCAAATTTAAATATAGCTTGATGGACTGTCTGTTCCTTGCTCTGTATCAATTCTCTTTGGCTCCTTGTGCTTTTCCTATTGATGAATGTCCACGAGAACATTGCAAGGACCATTGTTTTTCTATGTACTCGAGTATTTAACCTGCCCCATAAGAACAATGGATGAGTTTGGTAGTACCTGTCTTGATTCACATGCAACATTAGTGACCGTTAACTCTTCTGCAATAAGGGATCTCCAGGACTACTGTGCTGGGAGTAATGTGTCCAAAAAGATGGCATGTGGGTCAGTTATGTGTTTCGTTAGTTAAGAGTCATACATGTCCTTTTGTCCCATTAGTCACACTAATGTTCCTTAATTGTAGTTTTCCGTTCACAGTGATGGGTGGTTAGTATTCTACTGACAATGTTATTTATTACTGCAGGATGATACTGCCTTTGAGAAGCAGAGTGCTCTTTTTGCTCTTGCAGTCTCAGATATTGTTATGATAAATTTGTGAGTGTCTATTTCATTTTATCACATCCTTTTTGTTAACCAATACTTGTCGCAAATGGAAACATATTTAATTCTACTGCAGGTGGTGTCATGACATTGGACGAGAGCATGCTGCAAACCGGCCTCTTCTGAGAACAGTGTTTCAGGTGATATCCCATTCCCACCAACGAGACTATTTCTTTTGGTCCATGTTCAGTCATCATATTAACATTAACTTTTTTCAAGGTTTTAATGCGTTTGTTCGGCCCTCACAAAACGACATTGCTACTTGTTATCCGTGACAAAACTAAGGTTTCTCCAGATCCAGAATCTGATAATCTAAGTTTCATTGTCAATTTTGCAGTCTGATATTTCTAGCTGGTTTGACTTCTTGTGTGCTCTGTTTTGCCTCTCTCTTCAGACTCCACTTGAGTATCTAGCACAAGCTCTGAAGGAGGATCTTCAAAAGGTGCCATTACTGCTCACCTCAATTCTTTTAGATCACAGGTACCAATTATCAGTATTTGTTATCAGTACTTGTTAAATTTCTGCATCAGATATGGGACTCTGTTCAGAAACCTGAAGTCTACAAGGAAGCAGAGCTTAGCGAATTCTTCAATGTTGGTGAATCAGTGAATTCAGTTTTCTGAAAATGAGATTGTCTTGCATGAAGTGACTGATATTTTTCTGCAATGTTAAGGTGGAGGTTACTGCTCTGTCAAGTTACGAATCTAACGCGGAACTATTCAAGGAGCAGGTAGATTAGATGTTCATGCACTCCAATCCCCCCCCCCCCCCCCCCCCCCCCTCTTCAGATAGCATAATCTCTTCTGAAATCTTGCAACCAGATTCGCTTGGAAGTTTATATTTATGAAAACTAGATCAGTATCAGGCTATTGGTTTTTTATTGCTTGCAGGTTGGACAACTGAGGCAGAGGTTTTGTCATTCAATTGCTCCAGGAGGTCTTGCAGCTGATCGAAGAGGTGTGGTGCCAGCTTCAGGTTTCTCTCTCAGTGCTCTGCAGATTTGGAAAGTAATACGAGAAAATAAGGATCTCAACCTCCCTGCTCACAAGGTAATTGCGTCCTTTGACTACATTTGCCACAAACTTAATCTTTCATTTTTAACATGTGTATCTGTGGTCAAATTAGAATGCACCACGCTATGCATATATTTAGTAACTTTTGTTTTTTGAACATTTTCTAGGTCATGGTTGCTACAGTACGATGTGAGGAGATCGTAAATGAAAAGTTCAGAAAATTTGTTTCTGATAAGGTGACATTGTTCTAATGTTGTAATTCTGAATTTGTTTTTTTTTATATTTGGCTAAATGAGAATGGATTTTTTTCCCTCTCTGCAGGGTTGGTTGGAGCTAGAGGAAGCTGTAAAATCTGGTCCTGTATCCAGCTTTGGAACGAAGCTCAGTGCTATTCTTGATTTTTATCTATCAGAGTCAGTAATCTGATTATTTATCTTAGTGTTTACTTTTTAGAAAATAAGATGAATATGGTGGTTGCATGCATCTCTGGGCTCCTAGTCTCACTTGGCATGCACCTGAATACAGTCTTCAAAATTATGGCATGATTCCTTAAAAATATATCATTTAGCCCATGTGATCAATTGTCATACTACATTTTCCTCACAGGTATGACACAGAGACTATGTACTTCGATGAAGGTGTACGGACTTCTAAGCACCAACAGTTAGAATCTTCAATGCTAAATGTGAGTAACTCATTTTCAGGTCACCTGTTTCACTTCTGAAATTGATAAGCTAGTCTAAATCAGCGACTGATGCCTGCTTATGAGGATCATTGCCAAGCTCCACGATTGTCTGGTCACTTAAGATTGATGGTTGTTATTTTCTAATAGTTGTGAATATATTTCAATAAGACACTTTTCACGAACATATCAAGTGATTTTTAGTGGTATGATCCTTATTGTTTCCTCATATATTCGCATGAACTAAAATGTGTTGCATAGTTCTGGCTTATAATTCAACAAATTGGACTTGCCAACTTTGAGATTTATAAGTTCTCCTTTTTGGTGGAGGAGGTTTTATTCATCGTTGTATCTGCCCATTTGATCCCATTCTGACGGTATCATTCAAATCATAATTTTTTTCAGTACACATACCCTGCTCTCGAGATGGTGGTAGAAACTCTGCACTGTGTGGTCCTTAACAAATTCAAAAGTAATCTGGAGCAATCATTAGAGAGAGGAGAGGGATTTGCAGAATCAGTTCGTCGGTGCACTCAGGCTTCAATGGCAGAACTCGATGCTGGACTGAGAGGTATGTTGACAACAACTGCCACTATATAGGCTAAAATGTTTGGCCACCTATTGGAACAACATATGCCTTATGACTAACATTTCACTATCATGTGTTCTTTTCTGGACTATAAGTGTTATTAGTATTTATCAATTCAAATGAAAATGCCATGTTACGTACATAACCTCTATAAGTTGCTGTAATATTTAATTTTCTGATACTTTGGTTGTAAATACCAGTATGACAATTCAAACGTTTGCTCCTGAAGTTCTTCATCATCTTCTATGTGTTTCTGAAATGTATGAAGCTAAATTGATGGTCCATTTGATACTCGAAAAGTAGTTCACCTTCTTAATATAATGACTGGCAGCTCTCCTGTCAGTTTGAGAGGAAACATAAGAAAAACAAATAGTCAAAAACTAGCTTCTGTACTAATAAACTTAATTGGTGAATTCCTAATAGGTTCAAGTTATCTGCTGTGCTGGAGATATTTTTCTCGTATTTCTCTGTTCAACAATTAGCAGTTCACTTATGTCAAGTCCTTATCCTGTGTTTTTTTTGCAGATGCAGCAGTTAAACATGTGGGGTGGGACGCTTCAAAAGACAGGAACAAACTGCAGCACCATATATATGATCATGTGGAATCTGTTAGAAATACAAAACTGGCTGAACTAACAGCTAATTATAAGGTTACTTTCCCACTCACCAGTAAACACAAAGTAGTTGTCAGGGACATACATAACCTGTGGTCCTTCATTTTACAATATTTGATGATAATTCGCTAGAATATTTCACCCTTATCTTTTGACCTTTTGCCATTGCATGTTGCAGAAGAAGCTGTCAGACAAACTTGCTGGGCCTGTACAGTCAATACTGGAAAATGGCGAAGGAGACGCTTGGGCATCCATTAGGAGACTATATAGGTGTGAGACTGAAAATACTGCTCTTGAATTCTCAGAATCCCTTATGGAGTTTGAGTTGGACCAGGAAACTTCCAAGAATATGGTCTCAGACTTAAGGGAACATGCAAGAAAGGTAGTGGAAATGAAGGCTAGGGAAGAAGCTGGAGATGTTCTGATGCGAATGAAAGAAAGGTAGAATCTGCTTTTCATTTTTGTTTGAAGGGAAATTGGGACAGGAACAAGAGTACTATTGCTTCAATTTTCTCAGTCAAACTCCCGCTGTCTCAAATTACTTGTCACTTTAGCTTTGCGCATAGAAATTAAGGAGGTGTGAAAAAGGTGTGGTGCACATAAACGAGGTGAGAGATAGAGATGTAAGGTGTGTTGGAAAGCAAGAATGACAAGTAATTTGGGAAACTAGCGGATGCTAGAATGATAAGTAATACAGGACAAAGGGAGTACTATTTTTAAATTCATATCTTTTCAGCCTATATTACTGGATCATTTGTAGGTTTTCCACAGTTTTGAATCGCGATAGGGAATCGATGCCAAGGACGTGGGCAGGGGATGAAGATATTCGTGCAATCACCAGAGAAGCGCGCTTAGAGGTATTGGACACATGACATTTTCTGCTAAATTAGTATTTCACCGCAAGAAGATAATCTGGATAATGTATTATAATGCAGGCTTTAAGACTTCTATCTGTAATGGCAGCTATAAGGTTGGATGACAAACCAGATAAAATAGAGAGGGCTCTGGTTACCGGCCTTTTAGATGGAGGGCCTCTTTCCCAGAAGAGGGCTATCGAGTTCAGTTACGATCCACTTGCTTCAAGCACCTGGGAAGAGGTTCAAATATTACAATTTGATCTCTTTGGGTGAGGAGAAATTACTAGTGATAAATAGACTGCAACATGCTAATGTTTATGCAGGTGCAACCAACAGATACGTTGATTACACCAGTACAGTGTAAATCCATTTGGAGGCAATTCAAAGCCGAGACAGAATATGCTGTCGCGCAAGCAATCTCTATGCAGGTGCATATTTGTTTTTTACCATTGTATGATGTTCATTTATTCGAATCAGTGCTGATGATATTTCTATATGAATACACTTGCAATGTGATCCTAATTCTTCACACCAGGAAGCACATAGGCTCAGCAAGAACTGGCTGCCGCCCGCATGGACGATTCTACTTCTTGCAGTACTAGGTTACAACGAATTCATGTTTCTTCTTAGGTACTCATCTCACTCAAATAATTAGTCGTGCTCTATTATATTTTTATGTAAGTGGGACCACATGATTAGATTGCAGACTATTGTTGACAACTGTAACCAGGGTACCGTTTTCGTTTTTTTCCATGAACAGGAACCCTTTATATCTTCTGGGGCTCGTTGTTGCGATGGTAGTATCCTACGCCCTATGGTTGCAATACGACATCACTGCTTATTTTCGGCATGGCACAGTAAGATTTATATCCTCAAGCATAAATTAGATTCAAAAGTGCAGTCAATGCTCCAATGCAATATTGTTGATCACAGAATTCCATACATTTTTTCCATGCACTAAATTTGTTTTGCTGTTACTTCCCATTTCATCTTAATGCATCTGAAAATAGTTTATAGTTGTCCTCAAAAAGGAGTTTTCTGTCGTTGCAGCTATCTGCTCTTCTTACTATGGCGTCAAGGCTTCTTCCCATGATCATGGATTTCCTAACGGTGATGGTCAACATGAGCCAAGGCCAGAAGCCTTCTCCGCACCCATCTTACCAGCCTCCACCGCTCCACACTCAAAGCTTCAGGAAGGATACGTGGCGACATGCACAAGAGCAGTATCAATCGCCTGATTCCCCTCCCTCATCTTCCTCCGTGAGTTCGAACAGCGGCGACGAGTCTTGATGATTTCTGATCTAAACATTTCTGTGCAACAAAACAGGCCAATTCTAAAGTGCTTTGGACTTTGATGTGTAAATGAAACTGTATGGTGCTAGCATAACCATATGCCACGTAGGATCTTTCGTACTTTCTTTCATCATATATATAGTTGATGGCAGGGCAGTTGGTGAACCTGAGCTACACTGTAAATCTGAAATCGTATATGTGCATATGCTGTTTGTTCAATGTAAATCTGAATTCAAACGTATGTTTGTCTCTGTGTTATGACATGTATCTGATGAGTTCCCAACTTATTACAATCTATCAAAATATCATAGACACGGTGACTTGCAACGCCATGAGAAAAAAACTATTAGTGACGTTTATTAAGCCAAATTATTAAGTGATACACATGGTGGACGTAATCAAAGTATATCACTGATGAATCGAGATTGGTGACGAGCGATTGCCTATCACCTCTTTTGATTATTGATGACGTGTCACCTATTACGGCCAAATATCTGACGCGTTTTGACAATGCATCACAAATGTGTGTCACCAAGTAGCCATGAGCATGTTTATCACGATGTATTTTCATTTTTCTACTTTGACGTAGATGAAGGTGATCAAATTATCAGAGGAGGATATACCCCCTTCTGTTTGAAAATAACGACATTTTGACCATTTTTCTTATTACAAATTTATTAAATGGGTAAATATTAGTAATTTTAAATTTCTTTATTGATAAAAAACTATAATAAAAATATACTAGCAATACGAATGGTTTACATGTTAAAAAAGCCCAATTTTTTAAAACCACATTGATACATGGTCTAAATATTTTTGAGTCAAGCATTTGAATTTGAAATTTTGAAGTTTTGAAGTGATATCTGAAAGGTATTTAGGGCCTCTTTGTTTGAGCTGGAGGTTTTGATTTTTTAAAAAAGCTGGTTAGTGGCTAGTTGAAAAGCTGACTGATGGAGTAGTGACTAATGGCTTTTGCAATAAATACTTAGTTTCTCTGCACACCAAAAGCTAAAAAATTAGCTTTAGATAAGCTTTTTAGCTTTTAATTCATTTTTTCAGAAACTAGCTTTTTAGCATTTCAAAAGTCAGCTTTTCAAAACCTTGTTTGTTTCAGTTTTTCAGCTGGAAAAGCTGAAACAAATAATGTCTTTTCTAATCAATCAAGTATCACGATCACGATTCAGTGAGAAGTAAAAGAAAACTAAGGAAAATGGAGAAAAAAAATGAAGCTGGCTTGGCCCTACTTCGCGCATTGGTGGACTGATGCTCATTGACCTGCAGGCCGCCTCTCGTCTGACGCCATCCGTCCAAGTCCTGGTCGCCATGGCCGATCGCCGCCACGAACTCGAAGTAGGCCTTGTTGAGTACGATTTTCTCCACTTTTAGATTATAAACTAAGCAAAATTTTTCTTGCTTCTCACTTATTATAATTCAAATCTGTAAAACAACAAAAAAAAATGAAAATAAGGTGAGCGGGAAATTATTGCTTATTTTGATCGAACTATCAGGAAATTATTGCTTATTTTAATCGATAAGCCATTATAAACAAAACAACCAAGACCATAATCTCATCGCAAGAATTCCACTTGGAATAACAACTCGTAGCAGTGAACAAAACACGTGCACAAATTTTATTGACCACACACCTCACACTTACATAGCCTCTCAAGCAGCAGTACAAGCTCAACAGACAAGCAGTGTAACCGGATAGCTAAGCTATGCTTCCAGCTCCAGGTTCCTCACGTCACAGTCACACACACACAAACGCATGCAGACGCAGCCATGCACCGCTCTCCATGCAGAGAGCTGCCGCCACGCACGCACGCAGCCGCCGCTCTTTATCACTGCCACGTCGTCTGTGCCATGCATCTGTACGGTAGTACACAGCAAGACGAGTACGTACGCGTGCGTATATACGTGTGTATACACGCACGACGAGCGGTATAGACCAGACCCTCGTGTCACGAGACACGTAGTACGTAGTAGTGCTGCACAGTTATTCAGTTGCGCCGGCCACGCCATGGGCGTCACACCACCTGAAGGATGGCCCCGGCCACCGTCTCCCAGCTGTTGCCGGGGCGGCGGACGTCGTCGCCCTCCTCGCGCCCGCGGCCGCCGCTGCCCCCGCCTCGGCGGTGGTGGCTGCGGCACTCGCGCATGCACTGCTCCCAGTCGCGCTGGCCTTGGTGGCGCCGGCAAATCTTCTGGCACTGGTCGTCGCCGTAGCTGTGGGAGCCACGGCTGTCGTCCTCCTGCTGCTGCTGCCGGCGTTCGCACGCGCGCACGCACTGCTGCTTACTCTGCCTGTCGTGGTAGTGCTCGCACTGCTTCTGGCAGTCGCCGTGGTGGTGGTTGTCCTCGTCTGAGGCGGCAGCGGCGTCGCGGCTGCCACCTTCCTCTTGTTGGCGGCGGCGCTCGCACTCCTGGACGCACCGCTGCTGCCTCCGCCAGTCCTGGTGCTGCTCGCACTGTTTCTGGCACTGTTTGCCGCGACCGCGAGTGTTCTCGTCGTCGGAGTCGCGGCTGCCGCCCTCCTCCTGTTGGCGACGGCGCTCGCACTCCTGGACGCACCGCTGCTGCCTCCCCCAGTCCTGGTGCTGCTTGCACTGCTTCTGGCAGCTCTCACCGCGACCGCGGGTGTTGTCGTCGTCGGAGTCGCGGCTGCCACCTTCCTCCTGTTGGCGGCGGCGCTCGCACTCCTGGACGCAATGCTGCTGCCTCCGCCAGTCCTTGCGGTCCTCGCACTGCTTCTGGCAGCTCTCACCGCGACCGCGGGTGTTCTCGTCGACGTCGACGTCGCTGCTGCTACCCTCCTCCTGTTGGCGGCGTCGCTCGCAGTGGCACTCTCCGGAGCGGCCGCTGCCGCCCTCCTCCTGCCGCCGGCGCCGGCACTCCATCACGCAGCGCTGCTTCTCCGACCAGTCCCCGCCGTGGCGGCGCTCGCACCTCTCGCGGCAGGAGCAGCGGCACTCCTCGCCCTCCTGCTGCCGGCGGCGCTCGCACTGCTGCATGCACCGCCGCTTCTCCGAGGAGTCGCCGTGGTGTTGGCGCTCGCACCTCTCGCGGCAGCAATGGCACTCCCCCGAGTTTCCGCAGCGGCCGCCCTCGTTGTACTCCTCCTCCTGGCCGCGGCGGCGCTCGCACCTCCTCGTGCACTCCTGGACGCGCCACGGGTCCTGGCTGTGGTGGCGTTCGCACTGGCGGCGGCAGTCGTCCCTCCCGGAGCCGTACGCGTTCTCCTGTTCCTCCATCTGCGAGTACCGATAACGGCACTGACTCTCGCACTCCCTCTGGCTCGGTTCATCCTGCCCGGCCTCCCACCGGCACTCCTTGCACAGCCGCCGCACTTCCTGTCGGGCCCAGCCGAGCTCCACCCCCGCCGTCAGCCCATCCTCCTCCACCGTGGCCGCGGTCGCCACCGCGGCCAGCAGAACCCCAGCGAGCAGAAGGAGCCACCAGCCGCCCTTCGGCACCCCCAACCCCATGGCCAGCTTGTCCTTCTACTGCTCACAGTACACGACCGATCGAGGAGTGAAGTGGTCAATGGACTGATGCCGTGAACGAGGTGCGACGGGACTATATTTATACTCGAGGCGCATGCGTTGGGACGAGGACGAGGCCGGGGGACGTGGCGGCGTCCATGGAGACGTGGCGCGCGCGGCGAGCCCACGTCGCGCGCCGGGGGATACGACGGACTCGGTGGATAGCACCGTGCTGGTGAGCTTTGCCACCGGCGACGTGGCGCGGCGTCACCACTTCGCCACGTGAGCAGCGTCAGAGCGGCGTAGCCACGTGAGCGCGCGGCGCCATGCGCGGCGTGGGTGACAGCTCGGGGGGTTTGGATGGCTTCGTGGATTACGACGAGCAGTACTGTGGAGCGGTGGTGGTGGAGGGATTCGTATCCTCTGTTTTTTTTTATATAAACTTTGTTATATTTAATTTTAATTATTTATTACAGAATCAACGTTAGTAATAATTGTATAATTTATAATTTTGTTTTTTAAATAAATTAGTATAATTTAAATAAAAAATGTTTATAAATCATAGAGCGTTGATTATGTAATGAATAAATAAAATTGAGTATGACAAAAGTTTACCGTTGAAAGGAGAGGATATGAATCCGGTGGTGGAGTAGGCAGAGGGCATCGTCTTGCCCGTCCGACGAGTATCGCCTCGGGACTGGGGTCGTTCGACCTGCGTAGCAAAGTGCCCAAACCTAAGGTATCCTATGCAAGACGACATTGTCGTGGTGATGTGCACACGTCCAGCGGTTCATGCATCAACTAACCAGTACATATCCATGCACACATTGCGATTTGTTGTATTGAGACTGATGCTATTGCTATATGGTGTACTCTATCTGTTCCTAAGTTGTTATCATAAGTGATCTCTAATATAAATTTTGATTATTCATTTTATTCAAAAAAGTTTGATAAATATTATATATTTTGTTATAATTTATTTTATCATTAAAATTATTTGAATCATAATTTAAAATTTTACATATTTTTATATATTAAAGCGCAAGCGTTCTCTCAACTCTCGTTGCGCCACGTCACCGTAAAAAATATTAACCGTTGAATTAAAATCTAACAGTGGATATTAGAAAAGAGAAAAAAAAATCCTTTGCTCGATCAACGTAGAAGCATGTTTCTACTCGGCAGAAGCATGCGTGAACGGCCATGTCATCGCCCTAGCTTTTTCAGATTTAACATAAATTTTAACTACGGTCATATTTATTTTTTTATAAATTTCATATATTATAATTTGCTTTATCATTAAAGTTATTTAAATCACAACTTAAAATTTTACATATTTAAATTAATTTTTTAGATAAATTGAATAGTCAAAGATGATATTAAAAATCAACGGTAAACAATAATTTAGGATTGGAGAGAGTATGTGATAGTACACATGGACAATGGCATAGATATAAAAAAATTAGCTGTAACCGTTTTGTTAAACCAAATTTATTTTGCTATAGATTCAATAGAACTATTCCAAAAGGTACAAGAGAAGTTTTTATAAATTTATTTTACTTCTATGTCTTGCAAGTATATGTTACAATTAAAAATCTTTATATGTAGTAAACATATATATTTAGATAATTTAAATTGTTTTATCTCTTAAAAATGCTCTTTGATTACTATGAGAACTAAGATTCAATCTTTTTCCCGCTTACAACTCCGATCTAAAAAAATAATAGCTTTGAACGCAATGTTTTAATCAAACATTGTCAATATAAATTAGAAAGAATTTTAAATTTATTAAGTTACAAAATTAGAAATAATTTGTTTTAAAAATACTTTTCTGAAAAGTATACCGATGCTACTTTTTACTAAATATTTTATAGATAACAAATGTCACACTTATGATTTGAAGACCCTGTCGACAACTTATTTTTGAGACCGGAGTATATGTTTATGAAACTTTGTCATTCATATTAAGGCAACTATTATTCTATTTGTTAAATAATAAATTTAAAATATGCTGCTTCAATTAGAGGTATAAAAAAAAACATACACAAAAAGCGCGGCAATTGGCGCGTAGATTTTCTAGTTTCTTCAGAAAGTGATGAACTAAAAATTAACGTCCGAAGAGCCATGTGTTTGAAAGCAAACGTCTTTGTCTTTTGTCCAGAACACGTCTTGGCATCCACAATGGTAAAATAAACTCGGTAATAGGCATTGAATGTCCAGCACTGCTCGGTCGTAACCACTGTGAGGCTCGATAGTAACAAAAACCCGGTCGTAAGACTAATGCCGGCAGCAAGCCAATTTTATAATATATGTATACAGTGTATCCAATAAACAATTCCCGCAATTCCCGCTAGTTGCTGCTCCAGTGTTTTCCGATCAGCATCCGAGTTTGGAAGAATCATTTTTTATTTAAGTGAACCCCATCTTATACCTTCTAACATTGTGCGAAATGCAGCAGCAAATGCCGACTGACACTTGGGTCCACCACTAGTACCGAAGCCGATAGTAACCATTGTGGTTGCTCTACTGCGAAAACATACCGCATCTGAACCAATAGTACTAAAGCGCAACGCGACACCAAATCTTTTTCGCGAACTGAATTCAGTACGGACTCAGGCACCACAAATCTCAATATATGAAACCTGAACATTTTCTCGAGCTCTCCTCGTGCCACGTCAGCGCCGCTGCTTATAACCGTTGGATGTCGCCCGCCCCTCCTCAACTGTTGCTCCATCCCCCTTCCCACCCGTAGCCCACACTCGCATCGACGAGTCTCAATAGCTCCATGGAGCTGCGGCCCCAGCGAACGCCGAGGAGCAGGTTGCGCGGCATTCCTGACCGCGAGCAGTAGCTCCACGGCGACCGCGACCGCGACAGCGAGGCATTCCTGACCACTAGATGCAGCAGCAATGCGAGGCGAAGCAACCTCTTCTACAGTGCTAAAATGATTGAAGGCCTTGAGAGGGCTGGTGTGTCGTCAGTAGCGAACATTAAGCCTCAAGATGGTCACGAGCTTCTTAGGAGGTAAAGTTGTATATCATAGATACTGGCTTTTATAAAAATGCTTCTGCTTTGCAATAAAATTAGCTCAGATCTATTATTTCCTTGCTATAAAATGTAATTCAGCTCAAATATTCAAGACGACGGTGTTGGGGTGTCATATATTGCTCCCTCCTTCCAAAAATAGTAATATTTGTTCTAGTACCAGATACTGAGCTTCACGGCCAAACGAGTTCAGATTTTATTCTGAGTTTACCATCGTTGTTGTTCTTAACTGTTGCCTGTTCTTGTTATTACCGGTTGCTTTGTACTTATCACTGTCCAAAACGCATAGAAATCTTTTGTGGCATATGATACATGCTTCTGGTTTTGTCTGAATGCACGGGCAAGAAACTGCATATGGTGGCTCTCGAATTTCCTTGCAATATTTGAATCCAAGGACTAGAAAATCGCAAGTTTTGTAAGTCCAATTTTAAAGGTAGGGTTCTATTCATCCTATCAGTGGAGTTTAAAATTTTACGCAATGTCCTTTATCCATCTATTACCGTTTGAATTTCAGTTACCTTGACAGACAGTAAAATATAAGACAACAATAAGGTTGTCCTAGGACGTGAAAAATCCCAGTTTCATGACTTCATCATTCAATGATACTCATGTATGTTATGCAAACTCAAGCAGATAATTTCATAATAAAACCGAAAATTGACAAACAACATGACTTGAATATCAGTATAATTGGGAAAAAGCATTAGGAAATCATAAGGTGATGGCCTATATATATTTATTATCAAGAATGTGTAGGAAAATTTGAGCTCTGTGAGAATGTATCGTGTCTTCCAACAAGCACGAATCAGAAAAAGGTTTTTTCTGTTTTTCTTTACATGTCCTAGACCCCCATCAAGCAAAATAGATGCTGCAAGGTGGTCCAGCTCTGGATCCGATCATATTTCAACATCAAACTGGGGGCTATAAAATATGTACAACGGTAAGACGAGCGCAGCAAAGCCGCGCTGTGTTTCTAGTTTGAACTAATTTTTTAAATAAGATGAATACTTAAAGATGATGTTAAAAATCAACGACGACAATAATTTAGAAACGGATGGAGTAATAGTTTTTCTATAGGCCTTTAGCGATCTATCATAAGTTGGTAAAAACTTTACTGATCTATAACATTTATTATCGTTGTAAATGGCATCAGTAAAACTTTGATCAACACATATTTTTTACTTACCGATCATCAGTCACATCGTTGATACCTTTAGCAACACACATAGGATGCTGCTAATCTAAATTAACAACTAATCATTAGTCGGTACTCATATAATTACTGACCCATGATCCATTGCCAATCATTCAAATGAATAAGCAACTACACTCTCTATTAGAGCTAATAATCAACTAATAACTATCATTATAATGCACCCTACATATTCTTCCACCAAGTTAGAGCATATAGCTCATAATTCACACAATACAATATGTAATTCACAAGATAAACCTTTAGAACAAAACTTTCATTTTGCATCACTTAAACATTCAATACATGTCGTCACAACTTTACAATATACCAAGCTTACCACCATGACTACAATACCAAAAGTTACATTTTTAAAACAAAGAATATAATTGTATATCATCATATTTGTTTTGTCCTCACTCGCTCCAATCCGGTGCCAGGTTCATACCATTTACTCCCTCTATTCTCAAATTGTTGTTATAATTGAATTTTAACATTCGCTTTGATCGCTCGTTTTATTTAAAAAATTAATTCAAATATAAAAATTATGAACGGTAATTCAAACAACTTTGATGTTAAAGCAAATTGTAACAAAATATTTTAAATTTATTTTTTAATAAGATCAATGGTCAAAAATTGATATTTGTAGTCAACAGCGACGTCAATTTAAGAATAAATGGAGTATGCTATATTTCTGACCCCCTCCCTGCTGCTTCGCGCATTCGGCTTGCTAGCTTGTTGTCAACAAGAAGAATTTAGCTGACAATAAGAAACTACTAGTATACCTTAGCAAGGACTGTGTCGTAATGAGCCGAGAATTTTGACTTAGCGGATTGTGCCGTAAAAGACAGAATAAAAGTCGAATAAAATTTTACTTAAATTTGGAAAGAGCCAAACCATACGGATTGTGTGGTGTCTAACACTAAAGGTCTATCACCAGTGCTCTGACGTATGTCGTCAAACCTTAATTCATACAACTTGCAAGATGAAGTAAAAATGAAAATGCAAATGGGGAAAATATTTAGCTTGCATGTTTTGGTCGGGACCCTACAAAGATATTCGATCGCCTGAAAAAGTTGAGAAAAGATGCTTCCTCGTGTTGTTGAATCTCGAAATCGCACGGCATGCAAGTTACATGTACCAGACGTCCAGACGAGTTCGACGGACGAGGTGGATAGGTTGAATCCATCACCTGCTCCGCTTTCTAGAAGATTTAACAGTGACTACAGATACACGTGGCATTGAGTTCTTGCAAGTATCACTCTTCGTAAAGGAACCGTATTGTTTAGATAAAGTATATACTTTCTCTATTTTAAAATTTTAGCACCGTTAATTTTTAATATCATTGACTATTTTTCTTATTTAAAAAAGTCTATTTAAATGTGCATAATTATTATTCGTGTTTTAAATACTACAGACGATAAAACTGATTATAATAAAATATATTATATTTAAAATATTTTTTTAATAAAATAAATAATTAAAATTGATGTTAAAATAAGTAGTGTCAATATTTTAAAACCGCTCATTAGGTGTAACTATCTGAACCTCATTTTCAGTTGTGAGGTGACGGGTCACGGGAGCACGCGTAACCACCGATACATCTACCGCGCCGGTTTCACTGCACGCATCGTGTTCTGGCACTTCGATCACACCATCTTCATGTCTCAAAATCAAACGAGCAGTAAGAAATACCCTATAAATTCAGTTTACTGCGCTATCAAACCTTAATCCAGAGTAGTTAATCACTCGTGCAACTCGCGCCAGATAATCTCTCTGTAATTAGCCATGGCATGCAAGGCCGCCACCGCCAGCACCGTTGTCATACTCCTGCTAGCCGCGGCGGCAGCTGCTGCTTCCACGAGCACCGCCGACGAGGCTTTGCTGCTGCCGAGGCGGCTCTCAGCGTCGTCGGTGTCCCCGCCCCGACGGCCGTTGAACTGGCCAACGCCGGTGTGGGTCTCCCCGCCCAGACCGTCGTCGAAACAGCCGACGGCGCCGGTGTGGGTCTCCCCGCCCAGACGGTCGTCGAAACAGCCGACGGCGCCGGTGTGGGTCTCCCCGCCCAGACGGTCGTCGAAACAGCCGACGGCGCCGGTATGGGTCTCCCCGCCCAGACCGTCGTCGAACTGGCCGACGGCGACGGCGTGGGTCTCCCCGCCCAGGGCGCTGGCGCCGTCGCCGCCGTCGCCGCCGGCGGGTACGACGTGCGTGACCGCGCTGCTGGACCTGAGCCCGTGCCTGCCCTTCTTCAAGGACACGGGGGCCACGGCGGCGCCGGCGGGCTGCTGCGAGGGGCTGCGCGCCATCGTCGACACGCAGGCAATGTGCCTGTGCCACATCGTCAACCACAGTCTGGAGCGCGCCATCGGCGTCGACATCCCCATCGCCCGCGCGCTCCACCTCCTCGGAGACATCTGCGGCCTCGCGCTGCCGCCGGAGGTCATCACCAGCTGCGGCAATAAAGGTCCTCTTGTCGATCAGTGGCTTTAGCACGTTTAAAAAACTTTCTTGAAGAGATAAGAACAAATTTCAGGAAGCAATACGTACCCCCAGCTTAAATTTGTCTCATTGAGGTTAACTTGAAGACAAATTTAAACTAGTCACGATAAGAAAGTTAATATAAGATCAAATTGTTTGTGTTCTTCGTTCCGCTTGTTAGTGTTGTTACATACTGTATAAATTACTAATTTTCTTGCTTAAATTATTTATTAGATCGAGTGCCGCCACTTTACGCTTGCCCGGCTCCCGCTGTTTAAGGTAATAACTTCAGGTTTATCTTGATTCGCATTTAGAAGCTAGCCAATTCCTCTTAATTTTGAATAAATGACTTAAGTTGTTTTGTACTACATGCAGGAGCGATGAAGGTATGCCAAATGATTTCAAGATTGATCAATGATCTCCAAATATCTGGATATTGATGAACTCATGCATAGAACATAATTTGAGCATAAATATTGTTGTATTATGCATTATGATATGCCATATTAGCCACATGTAATAATTCATCCGACAATAGTTGCTCGTATCACTTTTTCTTTAAGAAATTGCATTGAATGTACTCATTTTATCGATAAGCTTAACACATAAAGATGATAACTTTTTCACAAATGTAAGAGGGTAATTACAAAAAGTTCAAATTTCAATTGTTTTAGGCATGTAAATGAGTGGTTGCTCCGAACGCTCATCAGAGAAAGGATCGTCGCTGATAAGTGGATTAGTAGTTGGGCAGATCCACCTTCAGCGTAAGTCACCATGTTCACAAAAACATTTAGCCAAAGAAATTGAGAAAAAACTCTGTTTTTAAATTATTGTCACTATTAATATTGATTTTAGACATCGACTTTGACTATTTGTCTAATTCAAAAATTAATTCAAATGTATAAATTGTAATTTATGGTTCTAACTAGTTTGATAATAAAGTAAATTATAACAAAATATATAATATTTATTAAATCTTTTTAGTAAGACAAATAGTATATTTAAAATTAATAATGATAATAATTTAAGAACAAAGGGAGTGGCTTGATGAGTGGCTGGAAAAATATATCGTCATTGTTTAAGGTTATACAGTAGGAAGAGCTATCTTTGCACGTCCTGACCATGGATACAAAACCGCTTGGTTTACGGCGACAGTCTGGGGGCAACCTTTTTTTTTAAAAAATAAATAAATATTTTAAAAATGATCAATAAGTCGGTGAACCAGTTTTATGTCGACTTGATGGACATATAACATCCACGCCCCAAATGCGCCGCCCGACGGCCGCCGCCGCCTCGCCGGCAGACCCGCAACCTCTGGCGGCGGCGATCGAGGCGGCGGTCTCCTCACGCTCGCCGCGCCTCGGCCGCGCGGCCCACGCGCGCGCGCTCAGGCTGCTGGCCCCGACGACCCCGCCATTCATCTGTGCCCACCTCGTCAACCTCTACTCCAAGCTCGACCTCCCGGGCGCCGCCGCGGCGGTTCTGGCCGCCGACCCGCACCCCACCGTGGTATCCTACACGGCCTTCATCTCGGGAGCTGCGCAGCATGGGCGCCCGGTGCCCGCGCTTGCGGCCTTCGCCGGCATGCTCCGTCTCGGCCTCCGCCCCAACGACTTCACCTTCCCCTCCGCCTTCAAAGCCGCCGCCTCCGCGCCGGTGCGCTCGTCCGTGGGGCATCAGATCCACTCCCTCGCTCTTAGGTTCGGGTACCTCCCCGACGACCCCTTCGTGTCGTGCGCGGCGCTCGACATGTACTTCAAGACGGGGCACCTCGCGCTGGCCCGTCGTCTGTTCGACGAAATGCCGAACAGAAACATCATCGCCTGGAACGCGGTGATGACCAACGCGGTGCTCGATGGGCGGCCACTTGAGACATTGAAGGCCTACTTTGGGCTTCGAGAGGCTGGTGGCATGCCGAATGTGGTATCAGTTTGTGCGTTCTTCAATGCATGTGCTGGAGCGACGTGCCTGTCCCTTGGGGAGCAGTTCCACGGATTCGTCGTGAAGTGTGGGTTTGAAACGGATGTCTCTGTGTCAAATTCCATGGTTGATTTCTATGGGAAATGTCGATGCGTGGGGAAGGCCAGGGCGGTGTTTGATGGTATGGGAGTTAGGAACAGTGTGTCCTGGTGTTCTATGGTTGTTGCTTATGGACAGAACGGGGCAGAGGAGGAGGCTTTCACGGTTTATCTGGGTGCAAGGAGATCAGGGGAAGAACCGACGGACTTCATGGTTTCTAGTATCCTCACCACATGTGCAGGACTACTAGGTCTTGACCTAGGACGTGCCTTACATGCAGTTGCTGTCCGTTCTTGCATTGATGCAAACATTTTTGTTGCAAGTGCCTTGGTTGACATGTATGGAAAATGTGGTGGTGTTGAAGATGCTGAACTGGTCTTTTCTGAAATGCCGCAGCAGAACCTTGTCACTTGGAATGCAATGATAGGAGGTTATGCTCATATTGGTGATGCACGGAATGCACTTGCAGTTTTCGAGGATATGCTAAATAGTGGAGAGACAGCACCTAATTATATCACCCTTGTCAACGTGCTCACTGCATGCAGCAGAGGAGGTTTGACAGCAGAAGGGTATCAGCTGTTCAAGACAATGAAGGAGAGGTTTGGAATTGAGCCACGAACTGAGCATTATGCTTGTGTTGTGGATTTACTTGGTCGTGCAGGAATGGAAGAACGGGCTTATGACATCATACAGGGAATGCCAGTGAAGCCTTCCATCTCTGTCTGGGGCGCTCTTCTTGGGGCGTGCAAGATGCATGGGAAGACAGAGCTGGGAAGGATTGCTGCTGAAAAGTTGTTTGAACTTGATCCACAGGATTCTGGCAATCACGTTTTGCTCTCAAACATGTTATCATCTGCTGGCAGGTAAACAATACTTAAATGCCTTTTTCTTTTTGGATTAGAAAAAGTAGCCGTTGAACGAACTGACTCATAAATTGTGTTGTGAATTTAATGTATTTTTGTAACTTCTCCAGGTGGGCAGAAGCTACAGATGTAAGAAAGGAGATGAAGAGTGTTGGAATCAAGAAAGAACCAGGACGCAGTTGGATCACCTGGAAAAATGTTGTCCATGTTTTTCAGGCAAAAGACACAAAACACGAGATGCATAATGAGATCCAGGCAGTACTGGCCAAGCTCAAAAGGCAAATGCAGGCTGCTGGATATATGCCAGACACACAATATGCTCTTTATGATCTTGAGGAAGAAGAGAAGGAATCAGAGGTGTTTCAACATAGTGAGAAACTTGCTTTGGCATTTGGATTGATTTGTATACCGCCTGGTGTACCTATAAGGATCATGAAGAATTTGAGAATTTGTGTAGATTGTCATCGGGCTTTTAAATTCATATCTGGTATTGTTGATAGAGAGATAATTGTGCGAGATAACAATAGGTTCCATCATTTCAGACATTACGAGTGCTCATGCAGGGATTTTTGGTGAAAATTTCGTCCAAAGGACTGCTGATGCATATTTCTCTTGGGATCTCTTGAAATCTCATTTACAAATATAGAAAAAAAAGGTATGCTTGTTAGTTCTTGTGTACTCCTATGATCTAAAATGTTGTGGTACACGATTAATAATTTAATGTTCTTAATTAGCACAAATCATTTGTTCTGTGGTAACTGATGACATAATTATTTTTTTGAAGTAAAGAAGACTTAATAATTAATTCAGCAGAAAGCTATGCAACCTGTTTTAGATAAGTCTATTTGTTGATTCATTAGTGATAATGTCATCGGTATCCAACAATTGACTCAACCTGTCAATTTACCTTACTAGAGAGAAAATATTAGAGATCATCTCAATAAAATTGTCTGGATAAAAGAATCATATTGGAATCGATGCACACATAAATGGAAAGGAAATATAAATTCCCATCATTTTCAATATTAATCAATTGTTCGCCTTTTCAATGAATTGTGCTTTTAATTGAATGGTTTAATAATTGGATTGATACATCGTGTAGTACAAATTTTGAAGGGGATTATCATTGACCACAGAATATGCCATATCATTGGGTATAGCGACTACAACAGCGCCTGCTAGGCTGCTTTCATGTATGGTCCTGTCAGAGATGAAAAAGGCGCACGTTGAGCTTGAGCTTGAGGTTCCCAAGTTCAAGATAACCTTCAGATGCGGGAAACTAAGATGCCCTTCACCAACTAAGCCTCTCCCTACAACCCTACCATTCTCGCTGGAGATGGCTGACCTCCGGAGCATGTTCAAGGAGGGGACACTGGCAGCAAGTCCTGGCGGTGAACATTCCTGAGCAAGGTTGAGCACTTGACGGTGGATGAGATGAATGAGGTTGGAACAGAGACTGCTGCAACCACCTGGAGCTTGAGGGGAGGTGCTGATCACCCGTTCACCTTCATCATGGAGGAGCAATCTGGAGTCATTGTACTTGCAGGGCCTATCCTTGATCCTTGCAAGTGATAAGCCTCATGTATCACATAATCCAACCGCAGTCTGTTCTACAATGTCACAAGTTGTTGCTTCATACTATATATCATATCAGGTGTTCTAGCTGTTTTATACTGTAATTTCTGCTTGTTAGGCAATATTTCTGGACACTTGTTATAGGGTCCAGAAATATCAAATGGCAGGACATGTTATAGTGTCCACCTGTTTTGTACTATGAATGAGTTAGGAACAGAGACTGCTGCAACCACCTGCAGTACTCATTTATCTGCGTGTTCTGCTTAACCACTAACCACAGGTGTTCTGAAGCAACGGAATCATATTTCAGTATTTTTAATTTTTCCATCAAACCAACCTTAACAGACAGGAACATACTGTTTAAAAATGACTCCGCATCAGCCACGGAGCAATCGTTAATCGGCAACCAACATAAGAGCAAGTTGATCACTTCATGGCAGCAGTAAAACAGGTAGGGAAAATGATAAACATAAAGACAACAAACTGAGCTGGGTCAACCACGCTCAGTGATCATTTCAACACCAAAATGCAATAGGGAAACCTATGTAGGCCCATCACAAATATAAATATTACAAAAAAAAAAGAAGTTCTTAGCAGTCATGCAAGATGAATGACTGCAATGTTATTCAGAAAAGTACCACTCTACAATGGCACCATCAGTACAACCTGAACACTAATGCATGAATTCTGAAATACTGCAGTTTACAGACATCAAGTTGGGACAAGGCCCTCAAATTCATCGTAACTGTCTATCCTAATCAACGCAGCAACAAATGTTAAAACAAGCACGATCATGCTCAAAAGAAAAGTCAATTTTATTGGACGCTTCCTGATCTTCCCTACACTGCTTGTCACACAGACATCACTCTGTTCGTGTTCAACAACAGGGGTTTCTTTGCAGGACGTGTTGTCAATCTCCATGGAGGATACTGATTTATCTTCATTGGAAAATACCTCTATCGCAGTTCTAATGCTACCAGCCTGCAGATCAAGGGTTCCATTCCCGTCCTTCTCTTCAGGCTTGCTGTCAGAATGCAGAGAGTGCATCTCATCTGATGATTCTGTTAGTTCCTGGTGCTGCTGATCCGGTGATGATGAGCTGCTGCAATTAGCAGTAGATTGTTCCCCGTGGCTAGAAGAATCAGAGTTGTACGAGTTCTGAAGGGACCAGAGAAGCTTCCTTGGTGTTGTATATATCTTCACATCATCAATACTGATCGAACTACTAGAAACCTGGCACAAAAAAGGAAAAGAGTCAGTAACAAGCTCAATTGTATTCCAAAACCAGAAACAAATCTTTGAATTAGAATCTGAAAAAAAAAATGATTCTAATAAGAGTTTAGAATATAGAAATGTGTACCTTGGGACTGGGTGTCTTCTCTCTCGATGCAATGTCAATGCGGTTTGGTGACACAAATCCAGAAAAGGTTTCAGTGGACTCAAAGTTGGCATCAGTTACTTCACTGTCACAGACCTCTCCTAAGTCATCTTCGAAGTACTTGTTGTCCGAGCAGAGTTTAATGAACAGGCCATCCTTCAGAGAAACATCCACACCTTCGTTGCTCCACAACCTTCTGTTCGTGCGCCGGCTCTGGTCAAAGTTGCAAGAGGACTGCCCCACAGAGACTGGTGAATATTCGGTGATTGTACTGCCATTCATGATGGATGAATCGACAACCTGTGATTCTGGGGATCGGAACTGAAATGGAGTAGCGGTGACGCCGGAGCTTGCAGGACTGGCCTTGGCACCCCAGATGTTCCTACACGGGCTCTTCGTTCTTCTCTTGTGGAAGTTGGATCCAACCATCGGACTTGTGCCAACTTCATGTCTTGACCCCTTCTGCGCGGCGATGTTCTTTGCACTCTGTGATGCCTCAAATGCGGCGCCACGAACAAATGGCATGCGGTCATTCTGGCACTGCTCCATCACATCTATCACCTTGCCAAGCTCCGAAGATATGCATCTGGGATCGACAAACTTCATGAAGAAATTGATCATCTGGATCGCCGAGAGCCGTTTCTGGGAGCTGCTCTCCGCCGTCTCACCGTCAAGAATCTGCAGCCCGGACCGCACAATGGATCTCGCATAGGCCTCAGCAATCAGGCCATTGTGCTTCACCAATGCCATTGCCAGGCCCATATGGGCGTTGGAACGTGTGGCCTTGTCGTGCATCGCCCCAGCCACTTTCAGGCAGACCTCATTCACCGTCTCGCTGGACGCGTACCTCCAGTTGCCCGACTCCACGAGCGCCTTGAGGCAGAGCGCGGCGCCGGAAGCCGCGCCGTCCTGGCCACCCATCAGCGCGCCGCACAGGGGCTTGCTGAGCGACGCGATGATGGCGGCCTTCTCCTCGTCTGGCGTGGAGGCGTCGATGCCGTGCCGCGCGATGGCCGGGACCACCTTGGAGCACGCCTGGTGCAGCGGGAAGGAGCCCCCGCTGGAGGAGAGCGTGCACATGATGGTGGCCATGATGTTGCCTATCTGCGGCACGATGTTGCGGCCGTGCACCCGGGCCAGCACCTCGTAGAGCGAGATGGTGAACTCGCCGGACGGCGTGCCCAGCGCGGCCGCCGCCTTGGTGTCCGACACTTCGGCCAGGAAGTGCGGGATGGACTTGGAGTCGAGGTGCCTCGCGTAGGACTTGAGCGCCTTCATGGCCGCGCGGCGGCTGTCGGCGTCCTTGTCCAGGTTGTCCAGCTCCTGCCGGAGCAGCGGGCTCAGGCTCCGGCCCATCCGGGGGTCGCTTCGCGTCAGGAAATCCGGCTGCTCCTGCAGAATCGAACACAAATCACCAATCAATCCAGACGGGCAAATACGGCATTTTCAACCGTATAATCTTGGAAGTAAATTAAGCACGCGAATCGCGAGCATAAAGGATTCGTAATGAACTCTAAATAACTGTAGCCCCCGCCAAATCTGAAAGATTGCACCAGATTGGCCAACAACCGATTGGCGCGCCTTGACCTTAAAACTAATCGAAAACGGACCAGAGAGCAAACCAGAGGCAACCTACGGATTCACCTGAGTCCTGACCAGCCGTCCTCACCGAGCAAGAAACTAAAAACACGAGCTTTGCACGGAAGAAACCAAATAGTACGATGTTACGCTAGTCGCCGCTCAAAAATGGCCGCACTCCCGCAAGATTCAAGTAATGACGCAGAGGATGAACGAGACAAGATTATCAAGGAAGGGGCAGGCTTGCATTGAGTGAACTGACCTGGATTCAAGAACAGGGGAGCTCTCTCTCTCTCTCTCTCTCTCTCGATTTGAAATGGGAACTCGCCGCAGGGAAGTGAAGAGGAGGGAGCCGGGCGAGTCAAATCCGCGGCAGTTCAGATCAGATCCGCCGAGAGGGGTAAAACGGGCAAGGATTTTTAGGCCTTCGCGTCTCGGGTTTGCGAACGGTCGATGGCGCATACGTACTTTTCTCACCAGCGCCGTGCAATTCACAAGTGAGATGACCACGGGGACCCCACTTGCAGAGTGAGGCACGCGTAGGTTCTTGAGTAAGAGAGGGCAGGGCGTTTGAATCGGGGAGCGGAGATGGTGGGCCCGCGCGAGCGCGGAGGTGGAGAGCGGCGGCGGGGTTTGAATTTTGGATATGCGAAGTTACAGCCCTGCCCTCTTGGTTTTCTCCACTTGTGGGCTTTTATTTTATTAATTTGTCACTTTCATTACAAGTTTGTGCAATTTAAAATATGACATTCGAGTTTATATGTCATACATTTGTAGAATTTTTCTGTAAATGACACATCGATGACATATTTCAAACTTTACAAAATTGTAATGACATGTATGTAACTAGGCTATACCACGTGCGCGGAACGGGCCCCATTGGTCGGGGCAAATTCGTGGGACATTCCGTAAATTTATTTAAAGTTTACCAATTAAACAATTTTTTGGAGTGAACTAAAAAAATATCTTTAAAAGACTTAGAGCGACCGCAGTGTATATGGCTCAAAGTGGTATTTATGGTGGGGCCCGCAGCAGGTGACTCAAGTATTTGTCTGCTTTCACAATGCGGTGCCCAGCACCTGCCTTTGAAGCGAGTAAAATATTTAGCCCTCCTGAGCCTCCTGTTTATTCCAATGCGCGACGGAACTTTCCCCAATTTCAGCTCACGCCCGCCACAGTCCAATCCGAGAGAAATCAGGCGATTGACGCCACAATCCGAAAATCTATGTCTTGATCTACTCTCTCACACTTCTAATCTCGTGATTGGCTTCGACTTTTATCAGTTCTAGTGGCTCAAATCAGAAGTTAAGGGGCAGCCGTGGTGCACTTCAATCCTCGAGAAATCAGACGATTGACGCCACAATCCGGTGATCCATGCCTTGATCGGACTTCTAATCTTGTGTTTGACTTCGATTTTTCTCAGTTCCAGGGGTTCAGATCTGGAGTGAGGGGGCAGCTGTGGTGCTTGCTCCACGCGGACGGGGACGACGAGCTGGAATATGTCGGATGACGAGAACATGAATAGAGCCAAGCATCGGATAGCACACTAGTGCAGTGGTCGGGGTTGAGGACTTGGAGTACGGTGGTGCCAGAGGGTCAAGTAGCCAAGCGACATGGTGTGAAACAGCAATCAGGTACGAGACGAACAACACATGAATCTCAGTTACAGACATACGTACCTTGAGAAAAATAAGTAAAATACTACAAGATATTGCTGATAAAGTAAACTAATAGACTAAAAGCTCACTTAGTAGGACCAAATTTTTGCCATATATGTTCTATCAAATCTTCCTTGAGACGTCGATGAGTAGATCGATCACGAATTTCCATGTTCTTCTCTAAGACATCTGTAAATCTATTAACCGGGCCATGAACAAGTCCGGCAATTTGTACTGGAGATGCCCCTTGCTCATATATATTCTCATCAAGTATTTCATATGTGTCTCTCTCATCCTCCACTATCATATTATGCAAAATGATACATGCATATATAATAGCATACTGTTGTACAACCGGTGAGTTTCCAGCTCCAAACAAATAATTTGCTGAATTGAACAAATGCCCTTGTAGCTGTACACCTTGTAAGCTTGGATGGATACCTTGATAGTTGCCTGGAGGACTAAAATGGTAGAAATTGTGAAGAAAAGATGGTGTTAGGAATTGGGAGTAATGAGCTTGAGTGAAATTTGTAGGAATTTGTTGTGGAGGGGAATGTTGATTTGGATTATCAGAAAATTGATTTGTGAATGCATGATTGAGCGAGTTGATGAAGTTTGTATTGGAGAGATCCATTGTATGTGGACTTGATGATTGTTTGGCTTTTTTTTGGCAGGCTTTGTTGGAGTGAGGATGAGAAGCAGAAGCAACACTACTATTCATAGAAATCTGCATTGAGAGAAAATGCAACGTCGGGTGCACTCCAGCAACGGCCAAATGTGGCAACGGTCCAGACCAACGGCTCCTTCAACTGCCATAACTTTTTAAATACTAGTGTACAGTGACAATGTAAAGTATTGCTTTTTATATTCCATATGACCCGGCAGTATGCATATGGGTGGCTTTTGCATTTATTGTTATAAGGACTACTTTCACAATGGGTGTTGCTATGCTATATGGCCTCATTAATTGTATAAAGATCACTTTTTAACCACATTGTGGTTGCCCTTACTAGCAGTTAATATAAAGTATCTTTTTTAACAAGCATCAGCTGTGCCAAAAAAGGGCCTGAAAATCCTAAAAAAACAATGAAGTGGTGATCAGCTTTGAAAACCAATGATGGACGCAGCTAGGTGGACGGAAAAATATTTCAAATTTTAACATTATAGCTATACTGTAGAACAACTGTAATATTCACGGCCTATTATTTTTCCCCTTTGCAGCCCAATCCCACATTGTAGCTCTACCACTGCTTGAAATTGGATAGACGAGTGACATTGTGCAGTCTAAAAGCGCATTTCTAACCGAAGATAGTTTCTCCTTGCTCCGTGAAGATAGTCTGCCTAAAAAAATTTTACTCCCTCCAGTTTTAAATTATTGACATCGTTGATTTTTAAAATCAAGTTTAACTATTTGTTTTATTAAAAATTTGTTCAAATGTATAAAATTTTGCTATTATTTAATTTATTATTAGTGAAACTTAAATCACGAGTAATAATTTTAAGCATTGGAACAAATTTTTTGAATAAGATAAATATTCAAAGTTAATATTAAAAGTCAACAGTATCAATAATTTAAACCATAGAGAGTACATCTAACCGGAGACATTTTTGTAAACATCACCTGTCACCAATGAAATTTACCGAGAAATCCTACACATACGAGCGGAAGTTACTTATTAGCTACGTACTATACCTATGACTTAGTGGATCCAAGTTATATGAGAGTTCTGATTAGCTTGGATTTAGATGTAATATGTAATTGAGTGCGGAACTTTTGTCTGTAGATGTAGCAGTGTACATAAAAGTGGGACGGGCTGCGGTTGCCCGCCCCCACCGCCGCGAGGCCGAGGTGGGCCGCTGCGGCAAGCCACTAATCACCACCGCTAATTCGCGGCAAAGCGCGGCGGCCGCTCGCCGCAACTAGGCTTTTGCTAGAAGCCTACAACGGAGCACGATGAGCGCTTGGCAACCTTCGGCCATGCGTCCTAAAAATTCATGGATAATGGACACCGATCAATTAACAAGGAAAACACGAAAACCATGAATTCCGATTAGAAAATTCAGCCAAGTCCATTTCAAACTCTCACCAAAACTCCGCAAAAAATCAGGAAAATCATACTGTAGAACTTTTGCATCGAATACAACGGCCTGGCCGGAGGCCGTGTCACCTCACACCGATGAAGATGCTGCCGCCGCTCGACATCAGGTGCACCAGCACCACTTCGAGGTAGAGCAGGGCTGCGATGGTGGCGTCCACGGGCGCAGCACCGCGACGCCCACCTCAGAGATTCGAAGCACCGCGCGTCGTCCGCCGATGTCGCACCATCTCTGACTCCACCTCATAGAGCTCTACCGCTGCCATCACTGTGGAGCTCAAGAATAGTAGAACGCTGGTCAGGGCGACGTACCTGATGTCGCAGGCTCAAATTTACGCACTGTAGTTTGTCTATCAAAAAGAAGAAAGTTTAAACGTATGTTGTTCGTGTGCCTGTGGCTGTGGATGAGGAACCTCATGAACTGTTTCTCTTCTTTTTTTTTTTTACATTTTCAAATTCGTTGGCAGACCGATAATATCGGCCGATGCTCCATCGGACATGTCACGAAAGGCAGTATATCCTCAATTAAAGCTTCAGCACCTGTCTGCGTGCATGGTTAACAAAGACAAGGCCAACAGGTCAATCGTGGCAACCGGGGAGAAAGAAGTGGCATGGTCACTAGTTATCGATACATCGAGCAAAAACCTTGTACACGAAGCAAAGTGTATTTTAGAACACTGAAATTTTCTTGAAACCCACATGGAGCGTGCCGTGTAGGGACCTATAAGTGGGATTTACTTATTAGAGCAAGCACCTTCGTAGAAATTTCAGATCTAAAACTAGGTGTGTCTTGTAGTCGTATCATAAAATATGGACCAATATGCATGGAGTGTTGTGTGGGGACTTGTAAGTTAAACCCATATGTGATCAGTGGCAGAGCTAAGATCTACTTGTGTCAGGTGCTAAACATATAGATCGATGATAAAACAAGTGAATTTAAGTAAAATTTCAATATTTTTAACTATTTTTTAATATTTTTAATAGAAAAACTAGCTACAGGACTGGTGCGGCAGCACCGCCTGTCTCTGCCCCTGTATGTGATAGACAACTTCATAGAAGTTTCATACTCATATAGGTTGTATTTAGACTCACCCTCTAAAGACCATGCTCCTCTCTGCATTATAGGATTTTTTTCTCGAATCTTACATTTTTTCTATAAAATTGAACTAATTCATATAGAATATGAATTAGTTCAACAATTTTTTTAAATATATATATATATATTTTAAAAGCAGCTTTTAACCTGTTGTTTATGTAAGTTGATATTTTAACAAGCACCAGTCATGCCTGAAAACCAGATAAATGATTGACATTGTGTAGCCAAAAGTCACATTCTAAGAATCATCTACGAGCATTAACTCGTGAGATAATCTTTCTCCTTGCTCCGTGAAGATAGCTTACCTCAAAAAATTGAGGAATTTGTTTGCAGGACGCTGTCTGTAAGTTGATTTGTCTTCGTGACACTAACCAAAATGATTTAAGCTACAGGACGTCCTCGTTTCAACGAGTATTTGTCTCCAATACATTGAAACGAATATTTCAAAAATATTTTGTGTAGAAATATCCAAAGTGGCCCTCAAGTTACTAGGACCAGTTGAACCACCGAAGTCGCCGCGCGGAGCGAGCAGCAGCTTGGCCACCACCCCAACGGCGAGCATCTCCTGCAGCACGGCCGGTGTCGGCGAGTGCCAAGCCACGGCGTGGAGCGCGCGCACAGCGCTCTCGGTGGCGGCCAGGGACACCCGCATCGCTTCTTGGACAAGACGGCCAGCCCCGTCGGGTGGGCGACCAGCTCGGACCGCCCCTCCGCGCATCCGCCGAGGTGGTCGATGGCGACGACCGCCAGCTCGGTGACGCTCTGGCCGCCCTCGTCGAGGAGCAGCTCGATGGCCTTGACGCGGTTCGGGCCCCACGGGCACAGGCGGCAAAGCACATGCACCGCCGCCCGCCCTGCCTTGGACGACACTCGGTCCGCGACCGCGTGCACAACCTCGTTGACTAGCTCGGCGCTCAACGTGGCCAGCCGCGCCGGAAGCACTGCCGCCGTCGTCGACTTGAGCAGCGCCATCCCGAGGGCACCTTAGACATTTTCTGCAATACTCGAAATGACAGTATCATGTAGTCTAAATCAGTTCGAGTAGTTCTATGCAAATAAATTAACGTATAGACAGTGTGTTGTAGACAAATTTTCCAAAAAAATTCCTCCGTCCGGAGCCATTTTCCGAACATCACCTTTTACCAATGAAATTTACTCACTGTAGTTTGCCTATGAAAAAAGAAGGTTTAAAATATATGTTATTCATGTGACTGTGGACGAGGAACCTCTGTTTCTCTTTTTTTTTTTTTCTATTTTCAAAATCGTTGGCAGACAAATAATATCGGCCGTAACTACGCATGAATCCATGAGCCATGTCACGAAAGGCGGTATAGGTCTTGAAAGCTTCGGCACTTAGATCTTTTGTTTGAGCTGGAGTAAGCTTTTAGAAAAGTTAGCTGATGGCTAGTTGAAAAGCTGGGTTGATGAAATTTAGATATTAGTTTTTGAAATATACATTTAGCTTCTCTGCACACAAAAACTGAAAAAGCAGCTCTCAATGAGCTTTTCAGCTTATTCATTTCTGCAAAAGCTAACTTTTCAACATTTTAAAAGTCAACTTTTCAAAACTTTGTTTATTTTACCTTCTCTGTTTTCAGCTTTTCAGTTAGAAAAGCCAAATAAAAAACTGAAACAAAGAAAGGCCTTAGCTGTGCATGGTGCCTGGTTAACAAATAAGACTAGGCTGTCATGGTCAATCGTGCCAACCAGGGAAAAAGAAGCCGCATGGTCACTGGTTATTGATACATTGAGCAAAAGCCTCGATATGAAGCAACACCCTATTTTGGAACATGGAAATTAACTTGAAACCCACACGGAGCGTGTCGTTTGGGGATCCATTCGCAAGACCTATATATTTAGAGCAAGAAGTTTCAGATCAAAGTCTAGTCATATAATAAAGTTGTGGACTAATATATAGTGTGATGTGGGGACTTGTAAGTTAAACCTATACTCCCTCCGTTCTTTAACTCGTCATTCACTTTTAAATTCAATTTTGACTATTCGTTTTATTCAAAAAAAAATTAATATATTTGATATATTTTGATATAATTTAATTTATCATTAGATTTATTTGAATCACAACTTAAAAGTTTACTTATTCGAGCAAATTTTTTGAGTAAGACGAATTATCAAAATTGATTGTAAAAATTAACAACGACATCAATTTAAAAACGGAGAGAATATGTGTGACAGGCAGCTTCACAGAAGCTTCATACTCATACGGGTTGTATTTGGACTCATTCTCTAAGACCATGCTCCTCTCTGCATTGCAGGATTTTTTTTTTCTTGAATCTTACATTTTTTTTTCTAAAAAATTGAACTAATTCGTGTAGAATTCTTATACATTACTGATTGTGGATTTTCTTTAAAAATAAGTGCAAATGCGTAAAATCTAACCTCAATAGTTTCGTCGCAATAAATTTTGAGCATAATCTGAAACTTCGTAGAAAACAAAATCATGTGTACATGAAGAATCTTTAAGAAATTTTTTTCCCACTTCTCTCTCAAGGCCATAGAACGGCCATTTGTTGTTGTGGCAGGCGATGGAACTACATGGCAACACAAAACGTCTAGTAAGAGGCTTCACGCGGCTGTCGTTGAACCCTCCAGGTGATTTCTGCGCCTGGCGAGCTAGCTTGCGTGTCGGACGGTTTTGATGTGGTCTGCACTTCCGGTGAGCTTCATCTGCAGCAACGACGAAGTTTCTGAGGTACAAAAATGGTCTTAAATGGAGCCTTTCTTCTCTCCATTTTGCAGGTTCCAAGTGTCCCCGTTTCGGAAAGCCGCGTATTGTGCATCGTAAAACCTACCAACCGTTCATACAACACACCCTGACCCGCCTAAGTTAGGTGGATGATATGCTTTCGAACCTCTCCATTCTTTGGTTTTGAGCTGGTCTAAGTTGAGTGGCGGATCTATAATAATGACTCTTTTGCTAATATAACAGCTATGGATAAAAGTGAAACCACAAATAGTTATAGGCAAAAAAAAAGCAATCAAATAGGCACCTGAAGTGCAGCATTCCTCTGAGCACGTGACATTTTCCCACCATGCTCCATAGCATTATGCCTCTGTTGAAATACACAGGTCAGTCACCAGGAACACAAGTACAAATAAATCAACAACTTGAACTAAAGCTTGCCTTGAGTTCTGATTCACTCTGGAAGACAACAAACTTCTTTGCCAAACATGCTTCATCTTCACAGAGAAAATGATCCTTCCGAAAATGCAACTGAGTGGAATAAAAAATAACATAAATGAGAATGCAATCCAAAGCACAACAAGCATCAGAAGCAGTGGCCAACGACGTGATTAGGAGAAGTAAATTTGCATCAAATACTATAAGACATTGTCGTTGGGGTGTGTTGTGGAGGGGGGCAAACAGATCAATATGGTGCAGCATACCTCTAGATCATCATAGTTCCGAAAATAGTCATACTGCACAGGATGCTGTCTGTAAATTAGCAGAGGGTGAAACACATCACATAAACTGGTGGTTATGTTATCACAGGTTGAACGTTGCACAATACCTTTGGCATATGTGGCAAGAATAGTGTTCTCCTGACATATGCGTGTAAAGCTCATTATCTCCATAAAACAAGGTTTTACAAAACTCGCACATTGGAAGCCCAGAGAAACCACTGCGATCTACCTCAGAGCAATCCACCTCAGAGTCACCAGTTTTCATATGCTGAGCTAACTGAGATCTTGTATAAAGCTTTTGCTCACAAATGAATACCTACAAAACAATATGAAGAAATAACCATGTCACAAATATTGTAGTATCAATTGCCAGCTGATATATGACTTTGTATTGCAGGGATCTAAGTGATTATAATTCTATGACAACAAAGTAATACTGCAACGCCAAATCCATCATATCGAAAATTTAACATAATAATAGCATAAAGAAATTGGCAGTTTTATAGAATTAGGACATGGAAAAAGTACTTATTCATTTACGGTTGCCATTGGAAAAATACAAATTCATCGGTTGTCAGCTAACAGGAACAATATTGTGTTAGCTACATATCAATGACAGATTACAGGTGATCACAAACTGGCAGTCAACAGCATTAGGACTTGATAACAATATTTCTTTGATTATGTTGCAACTGGTATCAAAGAAACATTAATCTATCCAATAACATCTCAACCTGATACCATAAAACTTTTATCTATAAAAAAAGGTGGAGAAAAGTGCCAAGTAAAACTGCAGGCCAGTCACATAAGTGCAATACTTTCATGTCCTTCTACTTATTGACAGAAGAAAACAGAGTACAGGGTTATATTAAGGTAGTTACAGACATACCTGGAGAAGTGAAAAATCCAAGGCCAATTGGGATAGAAGTCCAGCCACAAAGGCTAATACAGCACTTTGTGGCTAATACAGTCCCCTTCAAAACATTCCTTGATTCAGTTTCTGCCAGTCACCATTTCCATGTGCCGCAAAATCAGTTCCTGCCAGTCGCCATTTCCATATGTGCCACAAAAGAGGCTAATACAGTCCCCTTCAAACCATTAATTTTTTTTAGTGCTGTAACTTCTATTGGACATGGAATCAGGATTGGTTGCAGTGTGACGCCATTACTGATATATACGGCTACAGAGGCGCAACCATGCCCTTCTAGATGACATATATATCAGAATTCATAAATCATTGGTTACTCATAAAAAAGGGTGAGCTTGAACTTCATAAACAAACAATATGTTTCTTTATTTACCCTTTACAACAGATATCTTTTCAGTTGGCTAGTCGCTACATAATACTCAGTACTTTGAAACACCTATAAAGACACCTTCTGCATAAAAGAAGGTTCCATTATTTGTTGGATACTTTTTCATATGTTCAAGATAGCAATCCTATGCAGCTCTCGCACAGCTTTAACGCGTGTTTCCATAACCTTATTCACCCATCCATATCCACCCTGCAAGTGCAGCCATATTCAAAACTCTGTATCCACCCTCCAACTTTTATTGAAATACAAATAGCCAGCCCTCCCATCAGTGTTGGTTCCATGGAGAATCGGTACTGTTACATTCGAGTTAAACTCACTCTACGACGCATTTGCTGAAAGTACAACACAGGAAAAATGCTAAGGCGACTAACCAGCAAGCAACTTGATGATGGCTGAGACCCTGTATATCCTCGAGACCTTCCAACCACTCAGCGCCACGTCATCTTATTCATGCGAGCAAGCACAAATGTGAACAATCATCACCACAACTGGTTAACAAATCCAAAAAAACAAAAAAAAAACTCAAATACATGCTACATGATATTGAATGTTATTCACTTAACCAACTGATTTTTTTGTGCATGATGGATGTGATTCTGAATTTATTAGGACCAATATGAGGCTATAACATATGATAGCAGTAGAATCTGAGATTTGACTCACTGGGTCATAAGAAATAGTTGACTGATGAGGTCTACGTTCTTGGCGTATGAGCTCAATAACAAACAAGAATGTACATTGTGTCAACTGTATCGCAATAAAACTAACAAAAAAAATTCAGACAAGGAATAAACCTGCATGACTTTGTTGCTAGAGCATTCCCAACAAATATATTTGAGATTGGTGATCTGCGATCCCCGGAATCTATGAGCCAAGATCGATGCAGGGAAGTGTTGCAAAACTGTATTATCCTGTTGGCAAGAACAGGATTCTCTTGCTCCATGGCTTGACCCAAAGAGCGCCCTGGAAAGCAGCACGTTTGCATATAGATGCCCACAATTAAGAACCTATTCTCAATCTCAGATGGTAAATGAAACAAATTCTAGTGCAGCAAGTCAGAGGCTACTGCATGGGGCGTTGTGTATCAAGTGATGCGGTGATACTGCTTTTCTAAAATTGCCTTGATTTGCTGAATTTTTTTGGCAATTAAGGTACATGTCATCTTGCTTGTATTACATGAATGAGAGCTTGTATCAGCTCAAATCAAGCTTGTATTAGTCTCATGGCCAACTTGATTCTGTGTTGTATTAAATCAAGCGAGTACTGTAACAACTCAATACAAGCATGTTTCTTTAACCCGATTTTGGTCGAAAGTGGGAACCAACCCAGAATGCATACACGAAATTTCACCCTAACCAGTACGGAGAAACGTCCCCAATGTCACAAGTGAAAATGATAGGCTTGCGTTCGCGTTATCGCATACCTGCTAGTTAAACAATCCTAGCTTCCATTGCCGCTTCTTCTCGAGTGACTGAACCACGCCGTCTAGAACTCGAAGAGCCCTGTGAGCTGGCACCGCCGCAACCCTGAGCACCCTGCCGGTTGTGCAGCGGCCACCCCTTAACCCGCCAGAACCGCAGCAACCAGCCGCCAGACGCCGGGGGTCCTCACCCAGGCGGTGTCAAGGGCGGCAGATGAGCGGCGCGGAAGGGGAGGTCGGGCGACGGCCGGGGAGGCGCGGGTTGGGGATGGAGGCAACAGGAGTCGAGTCGTCCGCGAGGGGTGGCTGGGCGACGACAGGGGAGGCGTTGTCCGGGAGGGGTCGCCGAGCGACGGCCGAGGAGGCGCGGGTTGGGGAACCCTGAGCACCATGCCGATTGTGTAGCGGCCGCCCCTTAACCCGCCAGAACCGCAGCCGCCAGCCGCCAGACGCCGGGGGTGCTCACCCAGGCGGTGTCAAGGGCGGCAGAGGGGCGGCACCGAAGGGGAGGTCAGGCGACGGCCGAGGAGGCGCGGGTTGGGGATGGAGGCGGCTGCAGTCGAGTCGTCCGGGAGGGGCCGTCGGGGAGGCGTCGTCCGGGAGGGGCGGCCGGGCAACGGCCGAGGAGGCGCGGTTGGGGATAACGGCGTCGTCTAGTTGAGTCGTTCGAGAGGGGCGGCGCGGGAGGGGTGGCCGGGGAGGTGCCGGTTGAACGGCTGGGGGGATGGCGCGAGAAGAGAGAGAGCGTACCGCGAAGTACTGACAAAATAATACGTAGGTGCTGACGTACCTTAGTAAAGTAAAATAATAAGTAGGAGAGAATATAGATTTTTTCTTGTGCTTTTAGACTAGTATTATTAATATTTGTTAATGCACATAAGTATATATAAAAATATGTATAATCAATTGTTTGTAAAAAATAAAAAATTATGCAACTCTTTGCATCCGCCTCTGTCTAAGTTGGTTCATTAGGGTGTGTTTGTAATGATTGAGATTCACTTAAACATTTCTCCCAAAAAAACAATTCTTCAAGCTGAATCAAAATTCACTTTTTAAAATCGTTTGAATTGTTTGTTAAAATATTTCAAATTTAATTAAAATGAAAAGAATGTAACTCAGAATCACATGAAACACCATGTTACATGATTCTAATTCTAATAAAAATATCATATAGTTAAAATTCAAGTGTTTCATTTAGGATCTAAAATGTTTTTTTTCTATACAAACACACCCCAATCCTTGTTGCCGTGTGGAAGGCTTCTAATGACCTAGCTTGCATTTTACTCATGGGTAGCCAAAATTTCATACATATGTAATCATCACGATGTAAAACACTCCAAATTTCTTCTCCTACTTAATAAAAAGGCAGTGCTCCTGCCTCTTGTTTCAAACAAAAAGAAAAAAAGATTTCCGTTCTAACTCTTGAACAGACTCACCACAAGCACTGGACAAAGTGGGGCCTTCTCGACCAAGTCAAAGAAACCTGTCGGTTTCAACTTGAGGATAAGTTTAGCGGGTAACCATGATGAATACTGACATTAAGATTCATCATCTAGCACTGAGTTCCGTAATTGTTACATTGTTTCACGTCGATGTTGCACGCTTGGAAGCCCAGTACAAGTCACTATCAGTTGGGTTCTTTGGATCCAGGGACACAGAATTGCTAATCAACGTTGCACAGATTTCGGATATATTGGACCTGTCCACAGGATTTTCCTGGACACAGCTTAGTCTGATACGTATATACATGTTAATCTTTTCCATTGAAGCAATTTCTCTTATAGAAGAGCAAATATATGCATGCTTATTTTCTTACCATGCACTCCCGGCCCTAAACAAAGTGACCGGCCTCGTCACATGAACACCTTTCCAAAACCCATTACTATTCATTGACCTGTCTGATTCGGTCTTGCAGTGCTGCTCGAGCTTTTGGGGTACCCATGAGTAAAATGCAAGCTAGGTCATTAGAAGCCTTGCACACGGCAACAAGGATTAGGGTGTGTTTGTCTAGAAAAAAACATTTTAGATTCTAACGTGAAACACTTGAATTTTAGCTAAATGATGTTTTTTTATTAGAAGTGAGAAGCATGTAATACGGTGTTTCATGTGATTCTGAGTTACTTCCTTTTCATTTTAATTAAATACAAAACATTTTAACAAACAAGTCAAATGATTTTAGAAAGTGATTTTGATTCAGTTTGAGGAATTGTTTCTTGGGAGAAATTGAAATGTTTTATATTTCTAAGTGAATCTGAATTCATACCAAACACATCCTAATGAAACAACTTAGACAGAGGCGGATGCAGGGGGTGGTATGAGGGGACAACTGTCCCCCCCCCCCCCCTCCCCAAATTTTTTACAAACAATTGATTATACATATTTTTTATATATACTTATGTGCATTAGCAAATATTAATAATACTAGTCTAAAATTTCATTCATATGTAAACATCACGATGTAAAACAATACAAATTTCTTCTCGTACTTAATGAAAAGGTAGTACTCCTGCCTCTTTTTTTTTTAAAAAAAAAACTATGCAGAAATGAATCCAAAAGGATTTCAGTTCAAACTCTTGAACAGACTCACCATACTTTCTAATAGAAGCCTTGCACACGGCAACAAGGATTAGGGTGTGTTTGTTTAGAAATTTTTTTTTTAGATTCTAACGTGAAGCACTTGAATTTTAGCTGAATGATGTTTTTTTATTAGAAGTGAGAAGCATGTAATATGATGTTTCATGTGATTCTGAGTTTCTTTCTTTTCATTTTAATTAAATATGAAATATTTTAACAAACAAGTCAAATGATTTTAGAAAGTTATTTTGATTCAGCTTGAAGAATTGTTTCTTGGGAGAAATTGAAATGTTTTATATTTCTAAGTGAATCTGAATTCATACCAAACACACCTTAACGAAGCAACTTAGACACAGGCGGATGAAGAGAGTGGGGTGGCATGGGGGGACAACTGCCCCCACCCCAAATTTTTTACAAACAATTGATTATACATATTTTTTATATATACTTGTGTGCATTAGCAAATATTAATAATACTAGTCTAAAAGCACAAGAAAAGATCTATATTTTCCTAATAATACATTAAGTAGTCTAAAATATATATACACCATGTCTCTCTTTTATGTATGATATAAAAGTGATTTAAATTCGGAGAACTAAGCATGCATATATTTGCTGAAACTTTCCAGTGAGGCATTCGATTTTCTGAATACACCGTCCCTTTCATCTTTATATAAGATTTCCAAACACGTACTAAAAACCTTCCGTATCTCTAGCCTAAACATGCACACAATCTGAATCCCAAAGATATTCGCCTTAATGGCCAAGAAAATTCCGGGCATGGCAGATACTAGCATCATGCAGCCCAGCAAAACCGCTCCCAATATTCCATGCATGCATGGACGTGGCAGTGGGTCCCACCCCACTCCTCTCCTCACACACATTTACTCCTCTCTCCCCCGTCCCCACGTCCGCACGACGCGAGCGCCGCGAGAACCCAGGGGCGGAAGCGTCCATCCACGCGTTTTCTATTTCCTTCCGGAGAGAGAAACAACGGTGGGCCCTACTGAGCGGAGAGAGAAAAGGAGCGAGGAGTCCCAAGCTTTCCGAGGGACCTCTGGGAAGAAAAAAGTGCTGTTTTAAATTTTTAAACTTTTTCTTTTAATTATTTATTTTGTTAAAAAAATTAAAAAATATTATTTTATTGTGACTCGATTTATTATTAAAAGTATTTTAAATTTTTTATTATTTTTGTATTTTTAAATTTTTTTTAAATAAAATAAATAATTAAATATCAATTTTAAAAGGACGGAGGAAGTAACTGAAACGGCACCTTTTCGTCGCCTCCTTCCTACCCAAGCCTCTTCTCTTCTCCCCCTCCCTAAAATCCCCGGAAAATCTTCAGCCTCCTCCTCCTCCCTCACCCCCACCCGAATCTCCGCAGCTCACCCGTCGCCTCCCTCCATCGCCGTGGCCTCCAGAATTCGCCATCGCGATCTCGCGCCGAGGAGGTCGCCGCCGCCGCCGCCACTTGTACTAGTACTAGTACTCCTAGTTTCTTTATCCTTTTTTCTAGAGCTATTAATACAAATTCGTTCGTCCTGGCGGCGGATCGTTCGGAAGGTCAGATCGGTCACCGCGCCGTTCCGATCGGTCTCCCCCGTCGGGGTCATCGTAAGATTGGTTTTCCGAGGCGGGTTCGCGTGCTCGGTGGGGGATTGCGCGGTGATCGGAGGGTTTTTCCAGGGTTTTTGATGTCGGTGTTGTCGCGGCTGGTAGGTGCTCGGAGTTCCACCCTCCTGCAATGGGCGAGATTTTCGGGCGCTTTAGCTGCGGAATTCCGCGTCATCTTGATTTCCTCAGTGAGGGTGATGAAAAAGTGAACGTTTCCCCTTTGTTAAACCGTCGAAATTTAATTTTGACCTTCTGCGGCTTGTTGGATTGCCTGCGGAAGCAATTTACACGGGCGGGATTTGGTTGCTCCGGCCACAATTATTCTCGAGTCGTTCTTCTGTTGTTTGTTGAGGACTTGCTGTCTCGTGTAAAGCCGTTTGTTCTGTTTCCTTGTGGGACTCGCCTCTGCTTTCCTCTGCCGGTGCATTGGCCGTTCCAGGCACTTGAAAAGACGAGGCTTTTTGTTGTTGCTGTGTCTGTCTCATGGAAAATTCATGATCTCTGATCACAGTGTTGCGTTGCTTGTGCTTGTAGGCCCAGTGAAGGAACCTGCATTGTGTGATTGATGCGGCTGACGGAACCAGTGTTCAGCTGATCACCCTGCTCTGACATGGAGGAATCGCAGAGTAATCAGGACCGTTCGAGGTTCGGGGCTTTGGTCGACAAGGTTTCTGGTTCTGTGCGTAGGAGTGCTGGTAACATGGAGTTCCATCAGAGGAGCGGTGGTGCTGAGGATGCAAGAGGTTATAATCTGAATGGCAGAAGGTCAGCGCTTTCTGAGTTTGCAACTCATGACACGTCCATGGTTGGAAGAAATCAGCATTTTCAGGGTTTCTCTCATGATGGTAGCCTGCATGATGAGCAATCACTGATATCAGCTTTTGAGGATATGGCTTTAAGTGCATATGCTGCTGATTCGCCTACTGATCTCTACAATGCTGCACTGACAAATGGAAACTATCTATCTGGGCACGGGGATATCACTCTGAACCAGCCACCTGTGTCCACAACCCATCAAGATGAGTACATTCCTCTACAGTTCAGTGCTTCATATGCCAACCAGAGGAGTGATCAACTAGCTTTTGAACACGGACAGCAAGCTTACGGTTTCCCACCACACATGGAAAGTTTTTCAAAAAGCTCTAGGCAACCCAACAGTGATAGCATTTTAAAAGTCCCTTACCAGCTTCGTTGTTATTTTGATGGGCAATCTACAATGTGTACATCCTATGATGAGCCTGCTGGTTCAAGCTTCATACCGAGGCACGGCACAGATGTGCAGCCATACTCTGTTATGCATCCACATTCTGGTTATCCACAAATGCAACATGTTTCTGGGTTGGATGTCGCCCGAACTAGGAGGATCAATACACCGGATTCAGTTTCTGCTCCTGCAAATGGTGCATCCTCTTATCCTGGAATAGCAAATTTTCATTGGCTTGAATATGGAAATCCTTACTTGAATGGTGCTACTATTCAGAAGAGTAATGGCAGGCTCGATAGTACATTTGCGGACAGGTTCCCTAGAACATCTTACATTGATGGTTCATGTGGTAGTAGTGATTTCTGTCAGTTTCGGCAACAGGAAAAGGTTGCCCATCCATATGGACCAGGTTTCTCCCAACATAGGATTACAGGTCACAGTACAATGAGCTATCCGGAAAGGATCCTAATGAGGCCTGACAATGTGAGTCTCGTAAGGTCTATCAAATTTGCTCCTTCAGCTAATGGTTGCACTGGTATGGATAAGAGAATCAATGGTTTTGAATACAACCATCTTGACATTCAGAGTGATGATTCTGTGAAGTTGGAATGGCTCAAACATCAAATTCTGTTCTCAAAATATGCCTCTGAATCAGCCATGGCATCACGTCAGAGGACCAGTAGTTCAGTTGATGAAGTAGCTGGAAGAATTTGTACTGTGGCAAAGGATCAGAATGGCTGCCGCTTTCTTCAAAAAGTGTTTACCGAAGGCACCCCAGAGGATGCTCAGAAAGTCTTTGCTGAAATAATTGATCACATTGGTGAAATTATGGTGGATCCATTTGCTCACTATTTGGTCCAAAAGATTCTTGAAGAGTGCAGCAATGATCAACGGATGCGCATAATTTGCGAAATTACAAAAGCACCTATAGATTTTCTAGAAGTTTCTTGCAATATGCATGGGTATGGACTATAATATGATTTTTCATTTTACACTTGGTATTTGTTACTTTTATTCCTTATATTTTAGAAAAATTTCAGGACACGTGTAGTTCAAAAGGTCATAGAAACTATAAATACCCCGGAGCAAGCATTGAAGGTTGTATCTGCATTGAGTCCTGGAGCAGCGCGTCTGATGACAGATCCTAATGGCAGCCATGTTGTACACCGCTGCTTGCAGAAGTTGCTACCTGAGCACAAAGCGGTAAGCATCCTTTAGTTACGATAATTTTTTGTACCTTTGCTTGATAGAGCTGAATGTATTTTAAGATTAGATAACATTCTAACCTGTAATGGCAGCCATGTTATACTTGCAGAAGTTTAACACTAGTGTATGGCTCTCCAACCGGTGAATCATTAGCAAATTAGCATTCATTTCGACACTGAGTAAGTAACTGTGTAACTTGCAGTTTCTTCTTGATGTTGCTGCATCACGGCATCTTCAACTAGCAAGAGATCGTCATGGATGTTGTGTTCTTCAGAAATGCATTGAACATGCAAATGACGATCAGAAGAATAATTTGTTGAACAATATAACATCTGGTGCCCTTAGTCTTTCAGAAGATCAGTATGGGTATGGCTTTCTTTATTGCTTTATATCTATACTACTGAAGATTTTTTGTTGAATCTGGATACTACATTCATTATGCCTAATATATGATGCAATATTTTGTAGGAACTATGTTATTCAGTTTATTCTCTCCCTTAAGATTGAATGGGCAACGTCCAGAATAGTGGATGAACTGGATGGACACTTCGGAAATCTATCAATGCAAAAATGTGGCAGCCATGTTGTTGAGCAGTGTCTAAAGCTAGCGCCACCTGCAGTGTGTGATAGGATCATCAATGAACTTATGAACGATCCTAAACTACCTCATATCATGATAGATCAGTATGGCAACTATGTGATTCAAACAGCCCTTAAAGAGAGCAAGGTAAACGATTAATGCTACAGCCCCAGCCAACAATTCCATCTGCATTTTTAATGATGTTTTGCTGTGCAGGGAACTCAACATACTGCCCTTGTCGAAGCTATTAAGCTGCACACTGCTACTCTACAGAGTAATATATTTGGGCAAAGGGTTCTGTCAAGAACACACATGAAGAACAGGCACTATCGAAATGCCATGTTTTAGCTATCAGTTTTTGGTGAGTGCAGCATATATGAAACTAGGAAGGGACAACCAGACAGGACTAAGTGTATCACAGATTCGTAACGCTTTTGTGATAAGATTAAATCGTACATGTAGGGTGCATCTTCGCAAGTCGATGAAGAATGGGACCTTTAGTTTCCAGGAAAATTTTGGTTACGGGAAGCTTTTGTCGCGGCCATTTCAGTGTATTGTGTAGTTTACATATGTTGTGTCGGAAGGATTTCATCTTGAAATAACTGTAGTTTGTACTGTTTGGTATCAGTCATAGTTCGTTGTACCTGTTGGCCAGATTGTACTCCAGTACGTAGTATCATATGAGTCTTGTAATGTGTAGTACCGTTTGCGTGCTACAGACTTCCACTCAATTGAAACATTGTTTAGAGACTTAGCTTGTTCGTAAAGGGCAACATAGAGAGGCATTGTCACATGCTCATTCTAGTTTTTAATCTAAATGCAGCAACGTATGCACATTACATATGCCAAATCTCAATGGCCATTTAAATGTAAGGTATCGTTCTCAACCGGAGATTGCAAATTATAGAAATGTGGCTTGTGAATTATTATATTCAGGATGACCTGCCACCTCACAAAGTTTATGGAAAGCCTTGTAATCTGGTAATGTACACCGCTTGGTGATTCGTGCAAAATTGAAGAAAGCTCCATGTTTTAAGGGCAACATTCCTGACTGGAGGGCGTCTAAATAGAAACTGTAGTAGTATCAGAAAATCATGTCACAACTGCAAAAACTGATACTCTTATCAGAAATCAACGGGATTCGACTCTTCTCAGGAATGTGAAACCCAAGTTAGCCATATTAGGGGGCATCAAACGGCACTTGTGAAAAAACGTTGAATTCTAAAACTCAAGAGTCAACTGTATGTACGCCTGTGATCCACATAAGTTGAATTCAGAGGGTAAACTGTAGGCAGATAAGTTGTAGGAATAGATACGTAACCAAAAGTTGCAATAGAAAACCGAGCCACAAAAAGTTTCATTAACTCTGGTAATTTCAACATCAGGATACACGACCATAAAAGTTTCCAAATAGCTATGGGGAGTGTTCGATGTTCCAACAAACTAAAATCTGCCTCGCCCTCTGAAACCACCACCACCACGGCCACCCCTTGGAGGACCACGGCCGCCCCTTGGTGGACCTCTTCCACCACGGAATGAACCACGGCCACCACCACGGCCACCACCACCTCTTCCACCGCGACCGCCACCTCTAGGTGCTCCCTGAGATTGTCCCCTGCTCAAAACAAGCAAAGGATGGGGCCAAATAAATAGATTGAACTCGATAGATGCTGGAAAACAATAAGTTATAACCTATTTACAGTATATCTTCCTGCAAGCAATGTTCAGTGCAGTACATAATTCCTCAAATTTGTTGTCTCAAAATAAAACTGGACTACTCCACTAGATTAGCATAGAAGAAGCACACCAGATTCTTCATCTTCAATGCAAGAAAGAATTGCACACTGAGTGGCCTTCTTATCTTAAACAAGATTTCAATTAAATTGATCCTTAACAGCACAGTCGGAACTATAAATAATGAGAAGATCTAGCCATCTTGGCAGAGAGTATAAAATTGTATTTGATTCCAAGGAAATTAACAAGAATGGCTTGGAAGAAAGCTGTAAGTGCACAATAATTTTTGTGTAGTGTATCTATGGAAGTACTCTGGTTTCACAGTTAACAAATAGCAAGCAAACAATGCAAGACAACAAAAAAGTAAACAATAAGATAGGCTAATACTTAGGCTGTGGAAGGAACCGGGAAAGAGGCAGCAGTTTCATGGGGTCGATGTAGAACTTGTCACCTTCCTTGTAGGATGTTGCAATGATCCCCTCCATCATCTTGACAGAGAAATACTAAGCAGAAAAACAAAAATAAATTAGTATGAAAAAGGCTCATGATTATAGCAACGAGACTAAAGGTAATGCAATCAGAATTGGGTGAGTACAAAACCATCCAAAACTGGAAGCATAGAAAATCAATACTAAGACATTTGGTCATATACTACTGCCAAACAATTAAAGGACGATAGCTTAATGCGACTATTAAGACCTCAACTTCAAGATTAATAATCTGTTAACTGTAAACTAAACAAAACTATATAGCTCTCCTTGTCGAGCAACAAAAATTAAACTACATATGCACACAAATGAAACCCACCGCACTGTCAAGTTACCAGGGGCAGGAAAGGGAGCGAATATTTACAGCCGCGCAAAGTGATAATAGAGTTGCTCACGGATTCATTAATGGGGCCGAAGATCTCGTCGACCTTGCCGATCTGGGTCTTGTTCTGGAGGTAGATGGGCGCGTTGAAGTAGGGCACCTTCTCGTTCGTCAGCTTCGTCACCGCGTCCCCCTCGCACGCGTGCAGGAACGTCGACACCTCTGTCGGACACACACACAAACTCACAACCAAATCAGCAAGCAAGCCCGCCACCACAGAAGGACCGAAAACTCAGCTTCGTCGAGGACGAGAAACGAAAGCACCTACCAACGACCTCCGCCGGTGGTCCCTCGTCGCGGAACCCACCGCCGCCGCCGCGCCCACCGCGGCCGCCACCACCGAAGCGGCCCCCGCCGCCTCCCCTACCGCCTCCTCCGCCGAAGCGGCCGCCGCCGCCACGCCCTCTCGGTGGCCGCATGGTGCGTGCGTGTGTGTGATGGGGGTTGCTCTTGGCGGCGCGGGAAGGGAAAAGGGGAGAGCGAGGGTTTACTAGGGTTTTAGGAGGGGATGGTGCGGGGTTTGGGACCTTTGGGTGCGGCGGAGTGGAGGATGACTTGTGGGCCGCTGATGGCAGGGATGGCCGTTGGATCGGTGGCTCGGGTTGGGGCGGGGAGTGGACGGTGATGCACTGATGCGTGGCACACGGATGTTTTCTCTTTGGTTCCACAGCCAACACTGCCAAAGTATCCTGCAAATCGTATTCTTCTAATAACGAAAATACAGGTATGTCCCAAATATTTATAAAACCATTTATTATTTACATCAAATTCAAGAAAAAGAACTACTGTTTAAATTAAGCGCTTGTTTGGATCTGATTGACTAATTGTTAGTCCGGACTATCCGTTCTCTATTTGGAGAAAGAACTAATTGTTAGTCTATACTTCAATAAATCTATGTTTTACTCTGGCTAATTATTAGTCTACGTATGTTTAAATCTATGAGTAATTATTAGACTGCTCGTTGTATTATCCACCGTGTATTTAAATATTGTATATTTTTTCTCGCAAATTCTTCATATTTACTTCTGATATTTATTTAACACAAATAAACTATAGTGTAATCAGAGCAACATAATAAATCAATTATTTAACATAAATAATTAGAAAAAAATTGGTCTATCATCTATGTGTACAATAGAGCTACTTAAACTATATTGGAAATTTTTTTTCAAATTTAATACAACATCACGAAGAGATTTGAAAGAAAAAAAAAAGGGAGAACTTTAATATTTATTTATACAAAAAGGAAGAGCACTCAGCCTTGTAGTATGATGGAAGGAAAAGAGGTGACGATGATAGAGACAATATTTTATATGTTTTCGATTCTGATTCGATAGTTTTGTTGTTTTCGAGTTAGTTTTTGAAAATAAAAATCAAGAATATTTTAGGTTTTTTATTGTATCCACAAATTCTTAGTCGCAATTAATCTCTATTAGTCCCTTTGGATGGACTAATTAGAAAATAATTAGTCTGTGGATGGGCACTAATTTTCAGTAGATATTTTGACGAAGGGAAATGAAAATGGAAAGACGTGATATAGAGAAGAAAAGGAATAAAGATGCACAACTAGATAGCAGAAACTCAACTTGAGAAATTCTTAATTTGAGTAATAAAATGTAAATATATTCTGAACAGCCATGACAATTGAAACATATAGTATTACTTAATCTAACATACCAATCGCACAATGAATATAGTATCTTTTATCGGTCGCACTCCACGGCGTTGCCGCCAATTGGTCACCCAACATCACTAACTCCGTCGGATCGACCCACCGCATCCATAACCTTCTCTAAGTCCGGTATTAAGAATTACTGAATGATAAACAGTAGTTAGTCAGAGATCCACCGTTTAGCGTTCAATTGGTCTACACGTGTTTAGACGAAAATTTAAACGGTTTGCACTGTGCTAGGGAAAATCAGGGAAACAAAAATAAGCTGCCATAAGGAAAGAAAAAGAGAAAAAGAAGAAGAAAAAGGGAAGAAAGGGGGAATAGGTGACCTGGGCCAGCGTAATAGCGAGCTGGCCCAGCCTACGGCGAAGCTACAACCATAGTGTTGGGTGCAAATGCACTCACAAAAAACAAAAATTTACTTACGATTGATTATTTTTCACCATATATGCGCCTTCAAAAATCAATTTCATGTATTTATAAACAACTAAATTTGACTATTTTTCTATGTCTAACGAAGTTATGCACCATCACTATATTTCTTTTAGTTTCACAGCTGAGCTTAGCTCAATAGTCGGCTCATATTTCTTTTAGCTTCACTGCTATATTTCTTTTAGTATATTTCTCGCTCACCTTCTCCTCCCTCGCCCCCGGCAGCGGCAGACGGTGAGACCTGGACAACGGGACCTAACCGATGGCAATGCATGGCTCAATTTGCGTGACGGGATTTGCCCGGGTGGCGGCAACGCAACGGGACCATGGTACACAATCTTTTATCGCGTAGAGTGGCTCAATCGGTGCCTAAATCGTGTAAAGACCGCCTTGTGTACCTTGTTTTCTCCGTTCTTGACTGTATAAATAGCTTAACCGTCAAGGACCGATTCGGCCCTAAACTGAGTGGTTGGGTGCCGTTTACCATTTTATCCGGTCTAAATGCTTGTCTAGAACCATTTAGGAAAATATTGTCCGGTACAAAAACCTTTAAAGCACCTCAAAGGCTCAAAATATTGCTCCTTAAAATTTTGACCCTTCATCACTTGAATCAGATTACATCCTGTTCTTGAGGATTTTTATCTTCAATATTAACGCTAGTCTGATGATTTTCATTTGGAATAGAGTTTCACTGTATCCATCATATTGAAAACCAAAAATGATATCAATGAGAAGTTGGAGAAATCGAAGAGGGAATTGCAATTTGCAAATTTGCGAGGGTCAACTCTGCCATGTCACATTCTTAAAAAAAAAAACTCTGCCATGTGACTGTCCCTCCTTCGGAGGGCTCGATGACAGTGGGCCCCCCTCGGCATAGTCCTCGTCCTCTCCTTACCAATCGACCCCAATATACCAAAATCTTTGTACCAGGATCAGGTGCGGTCGAAGAAGCGACTGCAAGTTAAGCAGTCACTTAACCATAGCTGTTGCTAGGTAATTCGATGGCCATCGATACAAGCTCGTTCGGTTCTCAGTTTTGGAATTCTTTTTAAACGCTAAATCTTCAGAAATTCAAGAAAATTACCTTAAATTTTCAAAAAAAAATAAAATTATTCCGTTAGATTCATCTCATCAAGCTTTTTATGTAGGTGCTATCCGAATTATTTTTAAAATTTTCTAATGTTATTTCGTTAGTTCTTAAAGTTTTTTAAAGTTGTTCGGTTTGTTCCAAATTTTTTTAAAGTTGTTCCATTAGTTTCATCTCGTTGAGCTTTTCATGTATGTGATCTCTGGTTTATTTTTAAAGTTGTTCTATTAGTTTTTAAAGCTAATAAAAGTTGTTCCATTATTTCTTATAACTGTTCTGTTTCCAAAATTTATTAAATTTATTTCGTTAGTAGAAAAAGTTTCTTAAAATTGTTTTGTTAGTTTTCAAAGTTTTCTAAAATTGTTCTATTATATTTTTCTTGTCGAGCTTTTTGTGCACTTGCCTTCCGAGTTGTTCTTAAAATTTACTAAATTGTTTGGTTCTCAAATTTCTTTGGAACGGGAGGAAGCAACTTTAAAACATTTAGAAAACTAAATGAACAATTTTAGGCGAAGTTTAACTGGAAGAAGCTAACAGAATAAATTCGAGAAATAACAACTTGAAACTTTAAAAATTTTAGGCGAAGTTCAACGGAACAACTTTCAACTTCGAAAACTTGAAATTAATGAAATAACTTTAGAAATTTTAGTAACTAACAGAATAGCATTAGAAAACTTTAAAAATAATTTAAAGGACACCTACACAAAACAGCTAGATGAAACGAATTTGACGAAACAACTTTTAATTTTTTTTGAGAGTTTAAAAAATATTTCAAAACTGAAAACCGAACGAGTTTGTATGGTCATCGGATCTTAACTTGCAGTCGCTTCTTCCACCGCACCGATCTTGGTCCAAAATATTTTTCCCCAAACCGGAATCCCATTCAATCCTTGGGGAACCCTAGAAATCTCCATCCGCCATGCAGGCCGCGAACCCGACGGCCAAGCCCAAGCCGATGGCTTCTCCGCCGGCGCCGGCCGCGCAAAAACCGCAGGCGTTCCCTGGGGCGTCGTCCTCGTCGTCCGCCGCCGACCCAAACACCAAGGGCACCCACACTAACGCTACCACCGCCGGCTCTCGAGGTGGCAGTGGCGGTGGCGGTCACGCTTCCGCATCTGCGCCACCGGGCCCGAACCCGAGCCTCAACGGGGAGGCCAGTCGCTCCTCGCTGCTCCCCGCCCCGTATCCACACCCGCAACCGCACCTCGGCGCGCCGTCGTCGTCGCTGCCTCCGCAGATGGCCCTGCCGCCTTCCCGGCCTCTGCTGACCGTGGCGGCCGTCGAGGCTGTTATGGCCGCCATTCCGCCGCCGCCGAGTTACGGACTTGAGGATCTGGACCGCCGCACCGTCGCGCTCTCGGATGGCACCGTGCGCACCTACTTCGCGCTCCCACTGGAGCCTCCGCCACAGCTCCGCCAGCCGCCGCCGCCCTTGCCACCGCATCTCCTAGTGCCCCCGCCCCCGCCGCGGCTTCCACCGCACCTGGGCCTGGGCCCTGATCGATGGGTTATGCCACCCCTGGGGCCACCTGCACATGCGCCTGCTCCTGCGTTGCTTCCTACGTCTGTCCCAAAGCGGAAATGGGAGGATCAACCCAATGGTGGTGCCCCAATGGAGTTCTCAGGACGCCAGCCGCCGCTCCTGCCCAAGCCTGAAGAGAGGCGTGCTGCAAAGCAGGTGAAGGTGGAGACGCCAGATATCGATGCCAAGGTACTGAAGAGTGCCTTTCTTAAGATGGTGAAGGTGATAAACGAGAATGAAACCAATAAGAAGAATATCCGGGCAAACGGGAAGCTTTTCAAGCTGAAGTGCTCCGTATGCGAAAGGTTTGTTCTTGATATTTATATTGTGCCTTTCTTTCATACTTTCATGTTATGTTTTGATGTGGACCTGATGTGCGTGCAATAGGAAAAGATGACTTAGAATTTGATGTTTTATCGATGCATACTACTCTGTTTTTAGATTGTTATCGCCAGCTAGTTCAAATTTGCATTAGCTGTTGACAACAATTTAAAATTGGAGGGTTAAAAGCATGCAGTGGTGAGCAATGCAAATTAATCTTTTTGCCTGAAAAGATGATGCTATTAATTCATTACCTGAAAGAATTTATCTTTCAGTGGTGAAATTAATCTTTTAAATTGTTTGGATGGCGGCGTGCCCCAATAACTTTGGTAACCGTTTGCTTCATTGCCAAACTTATGGCGTGCGGCAATTGTTCAATAGGCTTCTAGTTCATTTCTTATGCCAAAACTTGCCAAACTTACGGCGCCAATTTTGTTCACCGAACTTTTAGCACACCACATGGTGTGACAAAATTTGGTAGTCATCCAAACAGGCCCTGAACTGGTATGTCTCCATAGGCCTCAGAGTGTCAGGTATAGAGCCATGACTATTTTTTTTTTCAGCAACCTTCATTTTATTTATGTAATTTTGTTGTGAGCATTGTCTTAAAGGTGCTGCCATGGCGGTAAGTCTCTCACCAGTCAGGGAAGCAAGGGAGACGGCCGAGGAAAGAGAAAGGTAGCGTGGAGGCAGGGGGTTGCAGTCAGGAGAGGCGGATTGCTTGTGATGGTTGGTGACTGATGTGGATGGTAGGGTGAGTGAAGGCTGCTGCTGTGGAAAGGGTTATCCATGGTGGTTTCTTTGGAGGAGAGGACAAGGAAGATGTGATTTTTATTGTGGAGAATTTGAGTGGCTGCTGCTACTGTTGTGTAGGAGAGGGTGATACTGTGATAGTTCCATCTTCTGTAGGACGGTGCTGTGCTAGGTCGCATTAGGAGATTCGTGGGGTTTGTTTAAAATTGGTGGCTTGACACGAGTGTCCTTAGCCCCTAATCTGGCCCATCTTTTCTTGGGTTGAGTGTCCCGAGCCCCTAAGCTGGCCCATCTATTCTATTTTCCCTTCTGTTTTCTCTAGTTGATATGGTATGTTCCCTGCTGCATTTATGGGCAACTATTCTGCTGTCAAAAAAGATTGGTGAGTGGCGGTGGTTGTATCCATATCCAATGAGAGGTGTGGTCTCTAGCACGTGGTGCGGTTGAGATGCACTGGCTTGGTTGAGTGGGCTGAGTCTCAAACTAGACCATCCCCCACACCCCCCCCCCCCTCTTTTCTTGTTTTCTCCCTCCACTCTGTGTACCCCGCTGCCATGAATGCCTGAGCGATATGAAGGGGGTGCCACTCCACGCATGGTACCTTTAGAACTGTGGTCAGGAAATGGTGGTTGAGTATAAGAACCTGATGTTGGGTTATTACTTTGTGGGATCTAATTATCAGCTAACTGCAATAGTTCAAAAGCCTGCTCTTAATATTTTTTTTGATTTATTACAGTGCTACACTTGTGTAGAATTTCTATATGGTACATTGATATTATGCCCTAGCTGCTGTCAAGGCCAGCTTTTCCTTTTCTTTTTCCCCTGGGTTTGGATTTCTTGAGTTACATTTAGGGGTTACTTGTCTTAGTTTATGGTATTGACTTATGTGGCAGGCCTTTCAGCTGTTGTTGTTTAATAATCTACCTGCTGATGCTTTGTGTACTTACTACTTTTAACTATTGGTGAGCATAACTACAAGATGCCTAGATAGACAAACTATTAAAATAAAAAAAATGAATTTTAAAAAAAGAAGACTTGCTTAGTCTTTACCCATTACAGTAGCTCTTGGGTAGTTATGTTTAACGTGACAGAATAACCTCAGTTGAAATCTAAAATTATATTTTATACTGTGTGATGCTCTTTCCCTTTGTTGGCCTCTTGCATGATTATGTTTGCATGCTTCCTCTTTATTTGATTTGTTTTCCTTTATCTTTGTGGGAATCAATTTTCAATCAGACGGAGTTCTATAAAACAGAAATCTGCTAGGGTTTATGGAGCAACTTAGCTTCATTGTTCAGGATTATACAGTGCCTTGCATATTGTTAAGTATGAATGAGTACTTCTAAATATTTCCTTGCATAACTTCTTTTGAAGCCGATTGTGTGCATGATTTGACTACAGGGATTCAATAGATTTGCATGCGCTCTTGAACCATGCATACTATGCAAAGAATCCAGAGCATCGAGCAGATCATTTAGGGTTGCACAAAGCTTTATGCGTTCTTATGGGTTGGAATTATTCTGTAAGCCCTATTCACAAAAATGCTTACCAATCATTATCTACTGCCGATGCTGAAGCCAATCAAGGAGATCTTATTTTGTGGCCACCGACAGTCATTGTTGAGAACACATACAAGACAAAAAACGATGGACAAAAGGAGGGAATGAGCAATAGCGAGATGGAGAGCAAGCTTAGAGGTACTTCTTCAATGCTTGCTTTGTCAATGTGATCTTGGTAGTTCTGCACTTCTGATTGATTAATTTATTAATCATCAGATTCATGCAGCAATCTTTTGGTTTTGACTTCAACTTTGTAAATTGGATTACTCATTGGTCTTTCTAGAGGCATTTTTAGAGATGAATATGAATAAGAGAAGTTGAACACCGTTGTTTGGGTTCCCAATGAATCCAATTTTTTTTTCTTGTTCTTAGTCTTCGCACCCTTCAATTAAACTAGGATTTCTAGCTATGATTCTGCAATGAGTTTCTCTCTGTCTTTTCTTTTGATGTTGTGGAGCATGATGTAGTTGGAGCCTCTGAGGCTATGTTGTAATTCCCAGTGTACCTTGAAATGTCAGGAAATTACTTGTATCACGGACTGGGTTTGGACCTAGATATCTGTGGCAAAATGAATGGCCTATATGAGATTGGTTAGCATCTTGTTGCATATAATTGAGTGCAAAGTTTCTTTGAGTTTGCTTGTATTACTGACAGGGTCCAGACCCACATATCAGTGACATAATGGTTGGCGTATATGGGATTGTCTGACATTCTGTGACTTACAATTGAGTTTCTTTTCATCTTACTTTGTGCAAACTGCAGGTTAGAAATCATAAAACCCTGGCAAATCCTCTCTTTTACGTCTTCCCCAATAGGGTATACCATTTGTTAGCTGTTTAGTCATAGAATTAGACTGCATTTTGGTTGCCTTTTTTCTTGATGCACTAATAGCTCATGAGCATGAAAGAGATGCTTGTCTCTTACTTACCAATATGGCTTATGCAAAGTAGATATTATCTATCAGAGGAACCCTTTGATGTTTATCATTCCCCGTTGTTTGAAATTTGATTTAAATTTCTGCGAGTTGAACTTGATTGTGATACCTGCTGCAGTTAGAATAGAAGGGCAGCCTGGTGCACGTAGCTCCCGCTTGCATAGGGTCTAGGGAAGGGTCCAACCACTTTGGGTTTTTTGTAAGCAGCTGTTCTCTGCATTTTTGCCAAAGGCTGTTTACAAGACTTCTGTGACCTCATGGTCACAGGGCAACATCATTACCGCTGCACCAGGGCTCCCCTTCACCTGCTGCAGTTAGAATCTGACCTAATAATGAGTTAGTCCCATGATATTTTCCCTGCATGTTAATTCTTCAAAATGCCTAGCACATCATTGTGCTCATGCCATATTCTTTCCAAGTTGATTGCTTTTCACCCAAATGTGCATTTGCCTCTTCCCTTTGTGCTTTGTAAGCCAAATGTTTGTTGGTAGCGATTGGTTTTTAGAAACAAAAGATTACATATATCATTGGTAAAATATAATGATACATATTATTAGTGACAGTTGGAGTTTCTTGTCTTGTTTAGGATATTGATACCTGTTTGAGCTTGATCTTTTGCCAACATATTCTTTTTCAAGATTTTGCATGATTGAAACTGAATTGAGCTTAATGATTTTTAGATGCTGGGCTTATTTGCTGCTGTGAGCTAGTGTGTATTGGTACATAGTTTGATGGAACTTATTAATCTTAATCTTTAACGGGCTTAGTAAGTTGGCACAGAAAGTAGAATATCAAGCTTGTATCTCTGCTCAATTAGGGTGGAAGCAGTCGATGGCTGTTTTGAGATCAATTCATTAGTCATCTTATTATTTTGTATCTGTACCTTGGATTTCCTTGCATTTCATGTGACTTAGCCATGTAGCAACTAGGGAATGGTCTCGATTAAGTTTTTATGGGACACCATAATCTGTCTCAATCCTCATTTTATGAAATATGAACTTTACAATGACTTTCTGTGTGCATGTACACAAACTGAAAAGTGACATGTATACCATTCTTATATCTTTTTATCTCTCCAGAAATGGGCTTTGATGGTGTCGATGTGCAGCCGCTCCTTGGAAAGGACGGGCACATATCCATGCAAGTGAAATTTCCAACCACCCTTGATGGTCTCAACAAGGCATCACAGCTTGTTGAGTTATTCGAGAAAGTTGGCCATGGTCGAGCTGCTTGGGCTCGCATACGGAGCATCGCCTCCACTGCAGAGGGGGTGAACAATCCCATGCTTGTGAAGGTTGATGGGAAGGGGGAGCGAACATGGGTCCTATATGGCTACCTGGCCACGGCATGGGACCTTGACATTCTAGATGCAGAGTCAAAGCAAAGTGCCACTGTAAAGAGCAGAAAAGAGCTCGATCTAGACTAGCGTGGGTCCTGTTAGGGCTGTGTTTAGGATGCAGAGTTTAGCTTCAAGAATTCTGTGGAGCAGATGGTTGCAATGCGGGATGCAAATAATGATCTAGTTGGAATGAAATATTCATGCATCCAATCACCTAGTGGGTGAGGAGCAGCTGAGTTAACAACTCGGTGAGTAGTAACCGAAGTGATCGCTGTTATTCGAGTTACACATTTTTTTTTTCAGCAATCACATCTTGGCAGCTAGGATTGTCATTCTGGTGCTGTAATAGCGACAGGGAAAAGTATCTGTAATTGTGTTCCTCAGCCGTCGATTTGATATGTGTGAGGTTAAAATTCATATGCACCTTGGATATTTCTTGATCAACTGATCATATGCAACATGGATAATTGATTGGTTTTCATGAGTGCTAAGGCCTGAGTTTTAAATTCTCATCCGTCAGTTCAAGGCCCAAGGAAGTATTTCTGTTTTTAGATTTAGTGTACTAGGGCTCTCCTGCCCCCTCTACAATGGGAACGAGATACAGTGCTGCGCGGCATGGGCAGAGTTAGAGCCCATATCAGGTTTTTTTTTTACTTGTGCCGTGCGTGCATAGTTTTTTTTATTTTTTGGTGTGAATGTAGCGAAAATTTGATCATATTCACTAATTTTTTGTTTTTCTGTGTGCGCTACTGAACCCCTAAGCTCAATATAAATCCGCACATGCTGAGCGCTAGTGGGCAGTGATCCCAGCTGCCGGTGGGTTAGCAAGGGGCTACTAGCCCACTGGCAACGATGGCGGCGGCGCACTGCCCGCTGTGTGGCTCGGCATTGGAACCGGTTCCCTACCGTCTGCCGGATCCGAGCCCAGAACGTCCTCTGCTGGTGCGGTGGTGCCTTGGCTCGACACCGTGCAGCCGACAGAGACGGGACGGCTGCTACATCATTTGGAAATTTAGCTGAAACTTTCTACTCGATGTTGTAGTATTCTTCTGTGTTCCGGATGCATGATGTTACCCGAAGGCAGGCCACGCTCGACGTCCCCCTGCGCAGAACCAGCTCGATGGCTAAGCTGACGCAGCAGGTTCATGACTCATGAGGCTGGCCGACCCACTCGCTGGTCGTTGTTGCATCGCCCCGCAAGGAAAAAAAGCAAGAGCGGCGGTTCCTTATGCGGCTTGTTGGAGTCTTCATCCTTCCATTTTAGTACCTTTTGCTTGTGAGGTATGTGGCTGACCACGTCCCCGAACTCATTCTTGAGTAGTTTCTGACTAAAATCCTCCTCCAGTCTGGTCATATGTATAAATTTTTTTGTTCTTTTTTTAACATAGTGGTTGTTTTGTAATGGTACCGTACAGTTTCAAATAAAATTCTTTCTGAATCAAAAAAATAAAGTGTTTCAAAGAAACCATCGCAACTTACAAGCATTACTAAATATTGTGGTTTACAAATTGTATGTAAAAAAAATTTATTGCTATTTTTGTAGGCACAAAGAATTTTAAACTAATGTTTCGTACCACATTATACAATATAGGGGCCAAAAAACAAAAAAAGCACAAAAAATGGTATACTATTTATGGGCCTAGCTTGGGCCTGGCCCAAAAGTGTCGAACAAGGAAACGGTGATGGTGCGTCTAGGGTTTGATCATCCGCCTCTATAAATATCCGTGTGAGGAGCGGGCCTCAGGGGATGGGTCAGAGTAGAGGCGGTGCATCTTAGGTTTGGTCGTCGACTTTTCTTCCTTTTAGAGGCTGTAGCAACGATGATGTATTCAAGGGCGCGATGGATGCAAGGAAATGGTTACTTCGATTCAAGGTATTGTTGTCCCTAAACCCTGCTTGATTAAAGGATTAGGTTGTGGCGTTGCATCTATCGTTTAATCATCGATCTTTGTGTATGTATGTGCTAAGAGCGGATTTGATGGGGATGGATCAGAGTCGTGGGCGGTGAATTTTGGGTTTGCCCATCGACCTTTCTTCCCTTCATACAGTGTTGCAACAACGATCTATGGAAGAGTGAGAAACAAAGAAAAGCTACTCAGATCCAAGGTATTGGTGTCCTTAAGCCCTACTTGTAATCAAGGATTAGATTGTGACGCTGCATCTATGGTTTGACAATCGATTTCTATATATGTCTATGTTAGATCTGGACCCGACAGAGATGGATCGGAGTAGCGATGACTCATTTAGGATTTGCTTATCGACCTTTCTTCCCTTCATAAAGTGTACCAACATGGATGTATGCAAAAGGGATTGATATAAGGAGAATCTTCTCGTCCAAAGTATTGTTGACCATAAACTTTGCCTGTAATTAGTGATTGGGCGCACCATTGCTTCTATGGTTTAATCGTCAATATCTATATATGTATGTGCTAGGAGCAGACCCGATGGATGGAAATTATTGTGTTGCAACCGTGATGGATCCAACAAGAAAACTGCTCAGATCCTAGGTATTGTTGTTCATAAACTTTGCTTTTTATCATGGATCGGATTGCAGTGCTTCATTTATGGTTCGATCATTGATTTGTATTTATGTTTGTGCTAGGAGTGGACCTGGTGGTGATTGATTGGAGTAACGATGATGCATTCATGATTTGTTTGTCTTTCTTCATTTTTGTTGTAGAAACCGAGATGAGTATAAAGAAAACTAGCTCGGATGCAACATATTGTTGTCCCTAGCATCAATATTTGTAGATTTGGAGGTTAAGGAATCAAGATGACTGGTATTTTATCAGGCCTCACAAAATGGTTGGCAAATAAGGTATGTTTGTAGGAAATATTCCCATAACTTTTGCTTGTGGACTTTGGCTGTTTCGTGTTGCATCTTTTAGTATTTGTTTCAAACCAATTAATTAATTAATTTTTCTGGTTGTAGATTTTTTTTATCTAAAATAGGCCAAAGAAGCATGCATCTATTATGAATTGGGACAACCTTGAGTCCAAGTTTATCAATTTGTTTTGTCATTTAGTAAAGAATAATGTATCTTGATAGATTCTAGAAAAACTTCATATGCATTATCCTTTCTATCAATGATGTATATGTTGTGGTGGTAGCCATGCAATGCTTTCCCATGATGTAAATTCTGCATGCACCATGTACATGAGTAGGAATTTATATATCTTCAAAGAGATTTTTTTTTGCACAAGCCATGTTAGGAAAAATGCTTTTTAAATGATATCCGAATTTCTCATCGAACATCTTGTAGTTTGCATAGTAGAAACTGCACTATTCAAGAGCATCTTTTGTTGATCTTGCTATTATAAGGGTTGGCATGCATATGGTTGTTGAAATTGCACATATTTTATATATGGATACAAAGTTTTTGTTGAGATGAATGCATTTTTATATGTATAAGGACGCATTTATCCGAAAGATATATACACTTAGTGGTCAAATATACTTTTTCTTTGTTCAGTGTCCATTTTACAGGTCATCTCTTTTTAATCTTCTTTCTAGAAAAAAATTATGACCTGGAAAATGGACAATCCTACTAACTAAAAAGACCAGACTGTTAATTCGAATCTCTAGCACTATGCCAACTTTGGCCAACATTTATCCTTCTTTCTTTAGCGACCCTACCTGGTGAGATCCAATGTGGTAAGCTTCATGGCCCTACGGTCCCACTATCCAGTCTCTATTACCATATGTGTCCTTCTCGATCCGTTGCTCAGCAAAAACAGGGAACACGAAGTCTGTTGCCCACGGAAATCGTGCCACTTGTTGAACGCCCGCAGCCAGCGACGCTCCTCACCCTTGATCTCTGGACGTGCGGTCACGATGGACGGAGAGCAATTTTTAGCGGGGAATTAATCCTTAACAAAAAATCCGCCATGCCAACCAAGCTCCTCGTTCAAAACCTTCCCGCTTTGCTCTGCTCCTTCCTTGTCTGCTGCTGGACATGCAAGCACCCCATTAATGATGCTTCTTGGATTTCTGCATCTCCTTCCCGATCCGCGTCTTCCTTTTCGTCAATCCCCTCGACGCAGTCCCCAAACGCAATCTTGGCCCGATCCCATCGCGGGAGCTATCTAAAGAAACCTTGAGAGAGGGGGAGAAAGAATGGCGTTCATGGCGTCTTCCAGCTCCGGTGCGGCCGCCGGGACGTCGGCGCAAGGGATCCGGATCGCTGATTTCGCGGAGGCGAAGGGGACGAAGCCGTGGATATCCCTGGCTCTGGCTGGTGATGAGGACGAGGAAGGGGTGGAGGCGGCGGCGCTGGCGCGGGCGCGCGACTGCGACGTGTACGTGGGGCACGGCGGCGGCGTCCGCCGGATGGTGGCGTGGCTGCGCGCCGAGCTGGAGATGCTCGGGGTGCCGTGCGTCGCGACCGACCGCCGCCGGTGCTGGGATGCGCCGTCGCACGCGGCCGCGCGCGCTGCGATGGACGTGGCCGCGGTCGGCGTGGTCGTGGTCACGCCGGCGTCGCTCGGGAACCCCTACACCGTCGAAGAGATCCGGGTCTTCGCGGACCGTGGCGCGCTCGTGCCGGTCTTCGTTGGGCTCGGGCGCGGTGACCTCGTCATCGGCGACGTTATCGACAAGCACGGCGATCTGTGGGAAGAGCACGGCGGACATCTCTGGAAGATGTACGACGGCACGGAGAAGGAGTGGAGGGCGGCGGTAGAGGGGCTTGTTCGCTCCGAGCCGGCGGTCGTGGTCGGCGACGGCGACGTCCGGGAACGTGTTCTCGACGTGCTCGAGATCCTGGGCGCGCGGCTCGGGCGCCGCGCGGTGGTGGCCGCCGTCAAGGACTGGCGCGCCGCCGCTGATGCCGAGCTGCCCTTTCCCCGGAACGAGACCTTCCTCGGCCGGGAGAAGGAGATGCTCGATGTGGAGGCGATGCTGCGCGGTCCCACGAGCGGCGCGTATGCCACGGCTCTCGCGGAAGAGCTGCAGCTGGACGAGCTTGCCGTCGACCGGGGTCCGTACATCAACGGCGTGGTGTGCATCTCCGGTGTGTCCGGCGCCGGGAAGACCGAGGTGGCGCTCGAGTTTGCGCATAGGCACGCCCACGAGTACAAGATGGTGCTCTGGGTGCATGGCGAGCCTCGGTTCCTGCGCCAGAGCTACCTCAAGCTCGCCGACCACCTCGGCGTGGCCGTCGGTGACGATGTCTCGCCGCAGGCAGAGCGGACCAGGAGCCTTCCCGACATCGAGGGCGACGCCATCTCCAAGATCCGGAAGGAGCTCGCCCGTGACATCCCCTACCTCGTGGTCATTGACAACCTCGAGAGCGAGAAGGACTGGTGGGATGGCCGGGCGGTGCAGGAGCTCCTGCCCCGCGCTGGCAAGCACACCCACGTCGTCATCACGACGCGGCTCGCTCGCCTGCAAGGGGTCAGGACTTTGAAGCTTGGGAACCTGGCGATGCCGGAAAGCATGCGTCTGATGAAGGGCACGCGGGTACTCAGCGTGGACGACATGGCTGTCCTTCGGAGCATCGAGGAGAAGGTCTCCAGTGTGCCTCTAGGCCTCGCCCTCGTCGGCGCGATCCTGTCGGAGCTGGACGTCGACGTTGGCGAGCTCAATCTAGCGATGAGCGATGCGCCGCACCGGGCGCCGACGTGGGGGTTCAGGGACGACTCGGCGCTGCGCGACAACCCCGGCCTGGTTCAGCTCCTGGACGCCAGCTTGGCGCTACTGGACAGGGAGGCGGCCGGCCTCGGCACGGCGGTGGCACGATTGCTCGAAGCCAGTAGCTTCTTCGCGCCGGCGCCGATCCCAGTGGCCATGCTCTCGCGAGCCGCCGGCTCAATTGCATCCGACGAGCCGCGGTGGAAGCGGGTCATCAGGACGCTGCACCTCTCCTGCGGCTCGTCCCGCGCATCGACATCGTACGCCGAACTCGAGGCGCTGGTGAAGCTGGGGTTTGCCAAGAGGTGCGCGAAGGCGGGCTACATCTCTGTCCACGGCGTCTTCAGGCTGTTCTGCCGCAAGATCGGGTCCGGCCAGGTCGGCCGCTCCGTCGTGCGCGCCATCATCGCGCACGGCGGCGGCGCTGAGCACGCGTGGGCGGCGTGCCTGTCGCTGTTCAAGTTCGAGGCGCCGGCCCCCGCCGTCGAGCTGTCAGCGTTTGAGCTGGCGCGCTTCGCCACGCGCTTCGTCCTTCCCCTCGCCGAGCGCGCCGTGGCCACGTACTCGGCGTACAGCGCCGCCCTCGAGCTGCTCCGGGAGGCCACTGGTGCCGTCAAGGGCTTCGAGGACCGGTACGGCGTATCTCCTCGTCGCGGCTCCGGCGGCAGAAGCAGCGTGGACCGGGACCCGAGAGTGTACCATGAGCTCGCTCAGGCGAGGGCAGAGCTCCTCAAAGCGCGCGCGAGGATGATGGTGAGGGCAGGAGAGTACGACATCGCTGAGGACCATTGTCTGATGGCGATCAACATACTGGAGGTGGTCTGCGGCGATGCCCACCCGGAGACGAAGGCGGTCAGAGCTTTCTTGGAGCAGGCCGTCAGTCCACACACACATCAAACTGAGTGGCAGGGTTAGGGATAAAATTTGATGGGCCAGTTAGATATAAGCTATTATAATTTTTGAGTTTGTAAATATGTCACCACCGTGTCATTTACAAAGAGGTAGATGACATGTGGGTTCAGATGACATATATCAAATTTTAAAAAATTATAATGGCATATATAAGTAACCCAAATTTGATTGAAACTAGGTAGTCTTTTTTTTAATAAAATTCTGCGTCTATTTTTGCTCAGCAAACTCCAACAAAGTTCTTGGGGTTGCAAACTTGTATACCTGTAGTTTAATTCTTTCCTTTTCTCAGGATTAGTGTAGTCAGGATGAGACAGGGTAGTGTTGTTGTTGTTGTTGTTATCTTAACTTGATCCTGCACCCATTTATCATAATTCTTTGGATCTAAATGTTACTGCCTTGTGACCACAATTATGTGATCGAAAGCTTATTTTTTCAGTCTCTTGTGACTATAGTCATGTTAATAGGGAATGTTTCTACATCATCATATTAATAGGGAATGTTTCTACATCATCATATCATCTCCAAATCTCATGTCATCTATACTCACTGGTGTTCCAGCAAGCTTCTTTAGATTCAAATTCAGATGATCTATAGCAAAACTGATAGGATCAACGTCTCTTGAATCTGAAACAAACCTGAACAAACACGACGCCAAGGAAAGCTTGCCGGAGCATCACTTGACGGAGATCGATATGAACTTGAGTTGATGATGAAGATGTATAGAAGCACCGGGCATCTGGCCAATTTTCTGTTAATTTTGCTCAATTCCATCACATGAATCTGAAAACAGAACTCAGATGAAACACTGGCGCGCACAAGGCATCGGCAGTAACGTCTGGATCCAAGAGAGTATATGATAAAATGGGGCAGGATCTAGTTACGACAACAATGACAACAATTTTAATCTTGTTTCATGCTAAACTAGATTAATCCTGAAGGGAAAGAGCTATAGTACAACTTTGCAACTCCAAGGATTTTGTATAGGTTTCCTGCAGAAAGATAAACCTAGAATCTTGAAAAATATTACGTTCCAATCAAAACCAGGGAATACAGATCATAAACGGTCCAATATCCCAACATACAAGGGTGCTTTTGTTACAACTTTCCTAATTTTATTACACGTCATCATGTTTAGTGGCGCTTAAAATATATAATAATGATAAATCTTTAAATGAATCATTCTAAATCATCTAAATTTGTAAAGACATTCGGGAAGATAGCAAATGAACATATACCATCTGCACCGGTGGCAAATTACTAAATGGAGAAAAAATTAGTTATTTGCCACTCTTACCGATGTCAAATGCTCATTTGTTATCATCTCCAGTGTCTTTAGAAATTTCGACAACTAAACCCTACTCGTTTAGAGATTTACTACTAATATACGTTTAACATTCTTTTAAGCTGCCAACTAACGCTACGTCATTATGTTGACATAGAAATAACTAATGAAATGACTATTTTACCCTTCACCTCTACTGCCCTAGGCCTAGATCAACATCCAATCCCGCCATGCTGCCCCGACATGGCCTCGCCTCCAGCAACCCCATCCTCACTCCGTCGCGGGCCCGGCACGGTTGCCACCTCGCCCGACCTTCATCATACGCTGGCAAGGTTATTGTGTACTCTTTAAAATGATATCTCTTTGGCTTTTATAATTAATTTTGACTATTTATTTTATTTAAAAAATTTGCTCGAATATATAAAATTTTAATTTATGGTTTAAATAACTCTAATAATAAATCAAATTATATCAAATTATGTGAAGTTTTATCAATTTTTTTAATAAGATAAATGATCAAAGTTGAATTTAAAAGTCAACAGCGATATCAATTAAAAAACGAAAGGAACATTTTTTATGTTTAGTCCAAGTAAGAGAGTCATTTTTTAATTTTATTACACGTCACAATGCTTATGTGACACTTAAAATATACAATAGTGGCACAACTTTAAATTAATAATCTTAAGCTGTCAAAATTTATAGAGACATTTGGAAGATGGTAAATGAACATATACCATTTGTAAGGGTGAAAATTCCTAAATGGTACATTGTTGAAGTGATTATCTAAAAATAAGGACATGTTTGTTTCGACTAAATTTAACGCAATCGAAATCAGGTTGGAGAGTTCAAATCCGTTACTTTTGTTTGTTTAACAAACAAACCACCGGAATGAGATACCCCGTAATCCGACACGGATCAATAGCAATCTGAAACAGTCCCGAACCCCTCGGTTTCGAATCGATATAGGTCCGCATTCCTGCTTGCGACGCGAGTTGTGCGACCTCGCAACTAGAGACTGCCACCGCCGCCAGGCGAGCCGCGCTGCCGCTGCAGGTAGGTGAAGAGCTCCTCGATCTCGTTTATTTGGCTATCGATTCGACCCGCTCCTGAGATGTTGTGGCCGAGCTCCTCCTCCTCGCGCCGCTGTGCACCGCTAGAAACTGCGCCCGTGTTCTACCCGGCGGCGATGGCCTGAGGTCCCCTCTTTGCGGTGATTTAACTGAATAGTCTGAATATCATGCCTTCCTACCTTTTGTTAGGTCCATCTGCCCCCAGTTCTTTGTTAGGCTGCAGTGATTAGTAAATTGCCTGTTGTAGTCATCAATTTGTTTAGTGAATCGATATTATTGTGTTGTACTATTATGGATTTCCCTGGATTATAAGGGATGGTTTGTTGTAGCGAGAATGATTGCTTAATATGTATATGACCATAGTTTACCAAATTGCTCTAATGTCGAAGGTTGACCTTAGACTAGGCATTCAGCGTGGCGTGATGTCCAAATCATGTTGCTTGAACTTGTGCTGATAGTTCAGGCATTCCTTGCTTTTATTTTCTTGCTATAATTGGACTTCTTGTTTTTTAGCTTATCTGCACAAACTATGCTCTGTATTTCTTTGGCCAAAATGATCATTTGTGAGTCATGATAGTAGTTGATCATAACATCTATAAAACTTTCCATTTTTAAATTAGTATTGCTGTGGAATGTGCATCCTGATTGTTTATGTATCTTGATTCTAGCTGCAGAATTTGGTTGTGCTCTGTAAATTATCGTTCCATGTTCTCCCCTGTTTGACACCTTTATGCAATTTATGTTGCAGTGGGATTGAAATAGGATTGCTTTGACGTTTTAACTTTAGCCTATGAATTAATCAGTTCTTTTTTCTACCTGATCTGTTTAGCATAACTTTGAATTCCATCTTTTTGTTTTTTATCCCCAAAATTTTGCACCTGAACTGGATTACTGGACAAATAGATGTCATTCTATCAGTAAGAATGGAAAACGAATTTCCAGGTGAAGTTCTCAAAGCTGTCCTCCCATTATTGTATCGGAAATACCTAGTGTTTTGCATGCTTGTATGAAAGCCAGTGGCGTGAAATAACAATTGATGATTACTTCAATGCATTTGGGCACGGAAATTGCCTTCAATTTGCAAACATCCTCCTTGTGACACGAACACAAAAATCTTAAATCTTTATGAAACCTTCTCCAAGCCACAGAAGATGCAGGACGTCCCTGTGCCAAGGCTCACATTTGATGATCTTGTTTTTTACGTTGACATGTGGCTTGAAGAATCACTCATCTTTCCACAAGCAGTTTCAGGCAGCATATTACGAGCAGGTCTTCTCCTGGAATTCCAGATGTACTGTTAACACATTTGAGTTCCTTAGACTGCATCCTAATGATGGAAGTGGCACTCAAGTTCAGAATCCCTATAGGACATACAACTACTGTTCCTGTTTATGTTCTGTCTTCTTTTTTGGCTATCTATCTAGGTCATGAACTCATGATAGTTCACTGTATCTGTAACGAGTAGAAAATGTGGGTTACCAAGTGTATATAGATTTCTGTTTCTAGGTCATGACAGTTCACTGGATGTGTAACGAGTAAAAAAATGTGGTAGCATTTGAATTTATTGGAATTTTATGATATTTTATTGGATCAGTAATATTTGATTTGATCTAGACATTAAACAGTACTATTTTATTGGAATTCTATAATGAGTAGAAAATATGATAGTAACATTTAATTTGATCCAGATGTCCCATTTGATTTCATTACGTTGCATTTTCTCTCGACCAAACAATGTATTAAAATCGGAAACTATTGTATAACCGAACCAAACAAAATTCGTAATGGCATATTTTGATTCCGATTGCACCGGCAACCAATTACCATTACAATATATATGAACCAAACACCACCTAAGTAACTAGAAAGCAGTAACCGCAATCTGCAACATCTTTTGCTGGGAACCGGTTCAGCTAACCTTCGTTAGGGGGAAAATGTCGTCGACCAGTATGGCTAGTAGGAGCAGGCCCACCTATTGACCCACTCGTCGGTGGCTCCTGTTGCCTGCAGCTGACCGTAACTGCCATCCATTCATACACTGACCTCTTTCGTTCTGGTCTGCTGGCTCGGCTGCTCCCAATCCACTGCCCTTGCCTTAACCATCTCCCTCTAACCCGGCCGTCCCTAACCTCTATCCTTGGGCCCAAAATCTCCACTATTATTGCCGAGGCCAGTGTGGAGGGGCAGCCTAGGGGCAGGAGTAGACAGTGGAATAAGGGGTGGAGGAAGCGCAAGGGCAAGACCGGACGATGGAGTTAGGGTGCGGAGGGGGAGGCTGTTCAAAGACAGATTTGAAGGCTGTGTGTTCCTTGAAAGCACCTAGGGCTGTTTCCACATTGCAATTATCGGAATCAGCACATTTGGGATGACACCTGATTATTTTCAATGGAAGTGCTCATAAGCAGTTTCAAATGGGGCCTAGATGTACGGCCCCGCCCTTTTTAAGCCCCACAAGATCCGCTAGTGTTTTAGTTGATCAACGGTTTTTTTAAAAAAATATGTTACTCACAACTACGTGAGATGGATGATGAGGAAAGCTAGTTTTTTATAGGGTAAAAGTTACACATTTGTTTCTTTTCATCTTTTTTTTTTCCTTTTGGAAATTTTTACAAATCAATGGGTTACGCAGGTTATTTCTACTTATTCTATGGTGTATCATTTTACCTTTAAAATGACCATTTTATATTGGCCAGATTGTTAAACAGATCAACGATTGTGAACTTTCTACTTGCGTTGATCTTGAGACAAACTGATTTTTTACCTCACAGAAGGTAAAAATTCTTTTATAATTGTTAATTACTATATCATTCAATTAGTAAAATAACTGTAATTGTTAATTACTATATCATTCAATTTAGAAAAAATTAGTGAGTTTTGGTAGGTAATGTTAATCAGAAACGCGGTGTCGGCTGATATTAATTTGTTTCTCTATATAAATCAATGAGATTGAATTCGTATTTTACCTCTTAGTAACATGTTAATCACTTGGCTTATCTTAAAAGAGCTCTTATATTGTGACTACCATATATTTATGGTTGGATTTATGGTATACAGGTTTTGACAACTCGCAGAAAGATTTTATGTTTGTGGGGGCACAATTGACATTTCGCATTTTTTTTGGTGTGGCTCTTCAGACTTTGGAAGGGTAAAATGGTCCTTCACAATGTGGACATTTTTGTAATTTCCTGGCTCAAGACAAGCCCTAATAAACCACTTCTGAAATTTTGCCTCCAGCGCTCACTGCGCTCTCCGGCTTCCTCCGCTGTTCCGCCGCGTCGCTGGACGACGGGCCGAGGAAGTTCTACCTCGGACCTCCTCCGCCTACTTCCGGGTTGGCTCTCCTCGCCAAGCTTCGATGGTGGCAACGGAAGGTGAGAAACTTAGCTGTCCTCTCCCCATTCTTCGAGTCCTCGTCGTTCCTTTTTGTCAACATTTAGGCTGGAATGTGGCGGGGATGGGTCGATCGCTGCTCGGGGGCGGAAGAAAAATTTCATCCGCATCGCGCGACGCGCGACCGTCGGTGCCCCAGCGGCGCGCCGCCCCGAGCCTGCGACTCTAGGTGCCCTAGCGGCGCCCGGTGAGCCGCGACCGACGGTGCCCCTCGACTCGCGACCCTGTCTGATTTCAGCGTTTTGATTTCCTCTACTCGAGTGAATGCTAGTGCTATCTGATTTCAACGTTTTGATAAAAAAAAAATCATCACATTGACCCTATGTGTTCCGTACATGTTCACTTGTTCGGTAGCGCACAATTTCTAACTTGTCTGTATCCTAGTACTTCATCATTTTAACATATTCATCACGAAGACCTTGAAACATGGATGGATGGGCTTGGATGAATTATACGCACGAGTGATCAATGTTTTAGAATCAGGTCTTCTAGTTCACGTTGCATGATACAGGTTTTCTTACCAGTAACAGTGCAGTTACTCTTTAGACTTATAGTTAAATTGATCAGGCTGTATAACCAATATGAATTGGTGAATGAATGAATAACCCTTTGCGCCTTTTAGAAGCCTGCAATATATAGTGAGCATCACTACCTGGAAGTTCTGCCTTGTGAACTTGTTTTCGCAACACATGTGCCGTTCTGTATGCTTTTGACATTTTAGCTGGGCGATTCATTTTATAATTCATTTCCAATTTTATGCTTTGTAATGTATCAATTAAACAAGTAATAAATCAGGGGAGTAAATAAATATATTCAAACAGTTCCGGACACAAAGGCTTTATTTGTTTCAACTTTGAGTACCTCCATCCCTTTTTCCATGGGCACTAAATCATGCACCATATGAATATGTTGACAGATCTGGTCTGTTGATAGCTGCTGCCGTGTGCTATTCTTTGATGAAAGCCAAGCATAGAAGCCACATATGCTATTTTCTTAAGAAAGGTAACATGCATAGAGGATAAATAAGTTGCTCCGCTCAATCTTACATCTGTCGGTGATGTCACATAGATGCAGATTGCAATTTTTTGTTAGTCTTTGATTCTCTATGCTGAACATGTTTATAATTCGTCTGAGCGATTAATCTGTGTATCATTTGGGTGCACTCGGCTGGATGCTCGATGTGACTTAAACGACTAATCTGAGTCGTCCAGTTCAGGCGATTAATCTTCATTTTAAGTCAGAGACGACTTAGATGACTAAGGCCATCTGCTTGCTAGCCCAAATAGTGCTCGAAACTACAATATTCCCTACTGTAGGAAAAGTTTATTTCTCTAAAATAGGATCGAGGAAACGTAGGGAACTAAATTCATTTTCTACGAAACCTTTCAAGTTTATAAGGAAAGTGAGTGGAATGGTCCAAACGATGACACATAAGCACCACGGTGGTACTTTTTCCTACGAAAACTCAAAATTATAGGAAGTAGCTCATGCCACGTAACCAAAAAAAAAATTGCGGCCAAAATTCTCGCGGTCCCTGACCCTAGCGCGCGGCAATCTTTGCCCACCTGCCGCCCGCCCCAATCCTCCCCACCTGCCGCCCCTCCGGTCGCCGCCACCCCGCTCCCACACCACCCCACCCCGCACCACCCCACCGCGCTTGGTCCGCCGCGTGGCATCTCACCCCGCGCCACTCCACGCCTGCGCCACTCCGCCACTACCGGCCCCCGCTCCCGCGCCACCTTCCGCCGTCCCTGCTCGTGCGGCATCCCGCTGGCCTCCACTGTTGTTGTCCGTCTAGAGAGCTCTGTCCGTGCTAGGTGGACGGCTCCCCTCGTCTCTGTCTTCCCGCGCTACCCTAGCTCCCTACACTATTTCATACCATGGTGACGATCTCTTCTCACCTTCTCTGCCTGGTTTCTTGCAGATTGCAGAAGATTTGAGGAGAGGCATGTCAGAGGCTGCCCATCTGCGTGTGGGGAGAACAAGGTGAAGTAGCTGCACGCTTGCACCCATCAGAGAAGAAAGGCAAGGATCTGAACATTATGTTTGCATTGCCTGCTTATTTTCTAATTTGATATGGATGTGACTCTGAATATTATGCCACCATACCTGCTTGTTTGATTTGGCTTGAGTTGATTTGACTGAATGTAGCTTTATGTTTGCTTAAGATAACAGAACATAGTATCTTGTGAGCTTAACATAATTGTTTTCAATCTCTTGTAACAACAGTAAGCATGTCTTTACAACACCGTAGTTGGATGTAAGATGGCTGGAACAGTAGTTGTTCACTCACAAGAGTGGGTGCATAATACAGATGCTTTTTTTGGGACATGCTTTTCCAAGGTGTTCGTCATGCTGATAGATATAAAGTAGTTTGTCCATGTTCAGAGTGTCGCAATAGAATTAGAAGGAAGAGGCATGTAATGACTTTGCATCTCTGTCAAAGAGTATTTATGCCTGACTACACAAGATGGACTGAACATGGTGAACACTCTATTAGGCCATCCACAGTAGAAGATGCATATAACACTGCAGGTGGCTTAGATGACATGTTGGGCAAATTTGGTGATGCAATGGATGTAAAAATTGAAGAAGACAAGCCGCCACAAGATGTTAAGGCTTTCTTACGAGATGTTATCGGCTTGACAAGAACCACTCCACAATTTCACTCGAGTTTCACGTTTAAATGGCCCATTAGCAGCAGCCAAGAATTCACCAAAAAGGCAAGAGCAAACTATGTATGGGATTATGGACAATGTAAATGACTTGTACTGCATCATATGCTCTATATCTATGTATATTTTTAAGTATTTACAACACGAGTCATCCATGTCAGTCACAAGATGGTGTGGACAACTTACTGTTTGAGTCAATTGACTTACTTCGATAGTCAATGTATCGGTGGTCTTGCGGCTCAAACTGATTTACTGACTTAAAAACTTAAGTCTGATGATCCTAATATATTTTTCCTCATCTCATATTATTATTGCCTTAATGGCATGACATTGGTTTTATTGAGCTTGTTATATCTATGATCATTTATCCTATCTACGGTGTCAGAGGTTTATATGTGCACCATTTGCTTTTGTTTATTGGCTGGTGATGTATCAAGTGCTGCAAGATTTGTGATGTCCTATATACATGTTAATTTTCAATTCAGTATAGTGTTTGATTCATTCAACATTCTGCCACTATATGATTTGTAAATAGCTAATATTTTGAAAAGGCCTACTTTGAAACTATTGTTATGTAAAATTCTACATGTTCACATGTGTGCAGCATCATATGAGTTTGATTTTTAAATTTGCTTTCATATGTATAAAATATGTTTAATGGATTCGCCTTGCATTTAGAAGGACTCCCTATTTGTTCTTTCTTGAACTTATTGTACTTCTGATTTATCTCAATTCAACTATTAATGCATTCAAGTGAATTTTATTATAAAGGAGGTAAAGGGAACCTTTGTGTACACTCTGGACTGCATAGCCTCTCATTTTAGTTCCGCAAAGTGTTTTTCTTGAATAATTTTAATTAATGTGCACTTTCAGTTGACACAGATGCTTATTAGGCAGTTTATTCAGCTCCTATGAATCGTTTTATTTTGAATTTTTTCATAGCATTGTTCATTACATTTTTTTTTTCCTTTTGGTATAGCATTATTTTATAAAGTGATCCAAAGGTGTGCATTCACTTGCTTTCTGACATTTCCTGTACATCATTATGTAGGGATTCCTGCTGTACTATTCCAGAGAATATGATGGAGTCCAATAGAGAAGAGGCCTTTAGGGCCAGGGAAATTGCTGCAAAGAAGATGGAGAATAAAGATTTTATTGGTGCCCAGAAGATTGTTCTTAAGGCTCAAAAGCTTTTTCCAGAGCTTGATAATCTATCTCAACTCTTAGCCATCTGCAAGGTTCACTGTGCTGCAGAGGCAAGGGTGAACGGAATGCTGGACTGGTACACAATCCTTCAAGTGGAGGCAGGAGCTGATGAAGCTATTATAAAAAAGCAATATCGCAGGCTTGCCTTTTCACTTCACCCAGATAAAAATACTTTTGCTGGTGCTGAATCAGCATTCAAATTGGTTGCTGAAGCTTATTCTGTACTGTGTGATCGAGATAGGCGATCTCAGTATGACACAAAAAGGAGTGGGTCCAGAAATGGGGCAAAACCTAGACCGCAGCCTGGATCCGAAGCAACGTTTTGGACCGTGTGCCCACACTGTCAGATACGATATCAGTACTACAACTATATCTTGAACAGCATAGTCCGTTGTATGCAATGCAAAAGGAATTTTTTCGCATACCATCTAAAAGAATATAATGTGCCCACTTCATCAAATGTACCCAATGGTTCTCAAAATCCTACAAACATATTTCCAAATAAACAGAGTGATGCGTCCAGTCAACATGACCACCCTAGGCAGCCTTCTTCAGCAGGCGGAAGTACACATGTGGAGCCAAATGGTCACCAGGAGGTTCCTGCAAACATGTTCCGAAATCAACAGCGTGACACTTCCATCCACCAAGGCCACCCTGTGCAGCCATCTTCAGCAGGCAGAGGCACAAATGTGAAACCAAATGGTTCTCAGGTTCCTGCAAACATGTTTCCAAACCAACAGCATGGGACCTGTAATGAACATGGTGATTTTGTGAAGCTTAGGATGAATGTGGCCCAACGTGATGAACTTATGAAAGAGTATAGCAAACCAGACAGTGATGGGAAAGCTAATCAGTCAGAGATGTCAGGGGCAAATTTCCAGTTTTCCACACCGAATCAAGAAAAATCTTCTGATCCAACGCCTTATCCTGCTGGTCCAAACATCGTGTACACACAGAAATCAATCAGAGAAGATCGATCGACCATGCCAAATGTTATGAATCCACCAGCTTCTGCAGAGCCTTCTTCTGCAGTTGGAAAAGATGATGGGGAGTCAAGGATAAATATTGTTGAAGGAAATGGGTACAGTAAAGGAAACAACATCACAAGTCAGGAGAAGAAAGCACATGGGAGATCAGTGCCAGATCCTGCAGATATAAACATTGTTGATGAAAAGGGTATGAAAGTTGCATCCACAGCTTCCTGTGCTGCAGGATCCTCCTATGTCCGCAGATCAGGTAGGAGGAAGCAAGAAGCTTCTGGTGGCATTGACCTGAGCTCTGATAACAACAAGAGGCAGAGGACGCATGATTTGCCAGCTGATGCTGACATGGGCTGTAAGCAAATATTTGACGATAATGACATTAATGAACAATCAGATGCACCTCATGTGTCTGGCAAAGCTGACGTTCAAGAGAAGGGTGAAACTACTGATAGAAGTGATCTGGCTGATATCAACACAGAAGCTGCTTATACTGTTCCTGAGAAAAAGGAAAAGACATGCTATTCTGAGTTTATCTCCTTCCCTGATACTGATTTCTTTAACTTTGAGAAGCTCCGGGATGTCAATCTGTTTTCTGTTGGCCAGGTATGGGCTCTTTATGATAACCTTGATGGCATGCCAAGATATTATGCTCAAATAAAGCATTTTGATCCTTATAAATTCAAAGTACATATGGCATGGTTGGAGTATGATGCAATTGACGAAGAAGCTGAAAAATGGAATCATGAAGAATTGCCTGTTGCTTGTGGAAACTTTCGCTTAGGGAAGTCAAGAGCTATGTCACAGGACAGGTCCACGTTTTCTCACATTGTGCTATGGACGAAAGGTAAAAGAAAAAACTCATTTGTGATACACCCTAACAAAGGTGATATATGGGCTCTTTACAAGGGATGGAGCACACAGTGGAGCTCAGATCCAAAGAGCCATAGATCCTATGAGTATGATGTTGTGGAAGTCCTGTCAAGTATGTCAGTGAATGATGGTGCCACTGTTAAGCCACTGGTTAAAATCAAAGGTTTTGTTAGTTTATTTGCTCCAGCTAAGGATAGCTCCTCATTTGTAATACCATCAAGTGAACTACTTCGATTTTCTCACAGCATCCCCGTCTATAGGACAAAAGGCAGTGAGAACAAGGGTGTCCCAGAAGGATTTCTGGAACTCGACAATGCTTGTCTACCTGCTGACCAGGATGCAGCATTTTCTTCTGTAAGCCTCGACTCTTACTTGTCTCATGGCAAGATAAGCAGCACATTTGTTCATCTTACCACTGACACTACAAGTAATACGATGGATCTAGGAGATGAGCAAATTGCCCCAAAGGAAAATCAGTCTGAAGCACATGCTTGCCACCCTGTGTCTACAGATAATCATAAAGATATTTCTTCTGAACAAGTTACACCCTTACAGAAAACTGATGACGGTGCTGATGAATTTAAAGACACTTCTCTGGAAAATTGCCTCTCTCCCAATGTCCACACATATCCTGATCCTGAGTTCCACAACTTTGAAGAAGGCCGCTCTTTTGATAAGTTTGAACGCGGACAAATATGGGCTTTATACAGTGATCTTGATACATTCCCCAAGTTCTATGGCTGGATAAGCAAAGTTGTGCAAGAGCCTTTCGTAGTGCACTTGACCTGGCTTGAGGCTTGCTCTGGACTGGCGCAGGAGAAACAGTGGCTGAAGCAGGATATACCTGTTGGCTGTGGTACATTTAAAGTTCGGAGCTATAAAACCAAGTTTGAAACAAATGATACATTCTCTCATCTAGTTAATGCCAAACCAACTGGCACCAAATGGCAGTTTGAGGTCCTTCCACAGATAGGTGAGATATGGGCCATTTACAAGAACTGGGCACCTGACTGGGCTCCTTCCAGAATGGATTTATGTGAATTTGCCATTGGTGAGATTGTCGAGCGCACCGAAAGTAGCACAAAGCTTACTTTTCTGACTCAAGTCGATGGTTACAGATCTGTGTTCAGGCCTGACAAGCGGAAGGGACCAATGGAGATACCAAGTGGAGAGAAGCTGAGATTCTCTCACCGAATTCCTTCTTTCCGCCTTACATGTGAAAGAGGTGGCAAGCTCTGCGGCTTCTACGAACTTGATCCTGCGTGTGTACCTGATGTCTTCTTGTACAGGGAGACTTGAACCGATGACATGCAAATTTTGAAGTAGACTCAAGATTAGTATAGCTGGAACTTCTGACATGCCTTGATAAGTTGAGCTGGATATTTATTAGTCTAATCTTAGGGTGATTTTGGTTGGAGAGTAAAGTTGGATGTCATCTGTACTCATCCAATGAACCAAACACAAGCTTAACTCAAACCATGCCTGCATACGTATGGCCAGGTTTGTCTACATTTGTGGATTGCTATTTTGCGCCAAGTCCTATAATCACGTAAAGCGTTCAAGATCGCTGTCGTGGAATTGCAACGTTGTTTTTATGCAGCGAAGCTGTAAACCTGGACGGTTCAGTTTTCGCCTCCTGGTGGCGCCATTGTTGAAATGGAAAAATGTTCGTCTGAGCTCTAATGCACGATTTATCAATGGCATGGTTGTGAGGTGTACGAGAAAGTACGCATTTTACTTCTTTGTTGAAAATTTATGCTATTTACTTTGCATGAACACTTCTCCGTTCGTGAGGTGATAGATGGTATAAATGAAGAAAAAAACCGCAGAAATCGGAGTCATTTTTCAGTATCTCATATACGCAATGTTTATAACATTGTTTACTTAGAAAAATGATTTTACTATTGGAACAATTTATTTTCAAAACAATTGAATGTTACTAGTCGAACATTAGATTCACTAAGGTAGATCATTTAAAATATTTCAAAAATGTATATTCTAAAATTTTTAAAAATTACATTAATGTGGGGCATCATTTTTTACATTGATTATAAAAAATATGATGGTTTAAATAGATTTAAAAATTAGGTTACTGTTTAAAGAAAAAATTCAATTTGAAGTTTAATAAAAAAACTAAATATCATCTAACATAGTCCACACACCTAAGAAGTGGGGGAGACTTGTGTAGCATGCTAGGTGGGAGGTGTAGCCCAATAACTAAAAATTAATTTCAGCCCTGGCTTAGAGGAAGGGGGTTCGGCGGAGTTGGGCTGGGATTTAGCCTATGCTGAAGCTAATAGCACCCGAGAAGTTCTGCAATGCCAAAGTTCTGCTGAGGTAGAACAAGCGGTCAGCGCCACAGGAGATGTGGTCTTGCTGGAGATGAACATCAGGCAAAGATCCCCAACACGACAATTGCCTTGAAGCTTTGTTTTTTGTAAGGTTTATAAGAAATCTGTCTTGAATGTTAGAGGGAAGAGTATTCATTGTTCGACATCCACTAATGCATCACTCAGGAGCGGAGCTAGAATTTAGCTTCGAGGAGTGCTAATTTTTTTGTTTAGTATCTAAATAAGTTATTTAGTATGTAAATTAGCGGAGTTTAGTATTTAATATAAGCATGATTTTATAAGGAAGGGGGTGCTGTAGCGGGGGCAGCACCCCCCTGATCTGCCACTGGCATCACTGGATCAATCTAAATGACATGTGGAATGTGTAAAATTTATTGTGTCTATGCACTTCTATATAATCAGTTATCTAATAAAAACTTACTCCCTACAGTTTTAAATTATTATTATTATTATTATTATTAACTTCTAACATTATCTTTGATCATTTATTTTATTAAAAAGTTAATTCAAATGTAAAAAATTATAAATTAAATTTTAAACACATGATAAATCAAGCTATTAAAAATATAATATTTATTATTTTTTAAATAAGATAAATGATCAAATATGATATTAGAGTCAACGCTGATAAAGATTTAAAAACAGAGAGTATGTGAGCACCATCTTTTAAAAGTTACTCCATCAATCCTAAATTTTTTAGCTGCCAGTCTGAACTAACGGATGACAAGTTTGTTTCGTTGGAGTTTAAAGTAGCTTTTCTAAAATTTATATTATGCAAAAAACTAGAGAGTTTTCTAAAACACTTGAACTAGAAATAGATAGTTCATAAAAAATGAGTTAATGCCAAACCAACTGGCACTAGATGGCAGTTTGAGGTCCTTCCACAAATAGGTGAGATATGTGCCATTTACAAGAACACCTGACTGGGTTCCTTTCAGAAAGGATTTGTGTGAATTTGTCATGGGTGAGATTGTCGAGCGCACCGAAAGTAGCACAAAGCTTACTCTCCTGACTCAGGTCGATGGTTACAGATCGGTGTTCAAGTGGAAGGGAGCGATGAAGATACCAAATCGAGAGAAGCTGAGATTCTCTCACCGAATTCCTTCTTTCCTTCTGACAGGCGAAAGAGGTGGCAGGCTCCGTGGCTTTTACAAACTTGGTCCTGCATGTGTACTTGATATCTTCTTGTACAGGAAGAAAACTTGAACAAATGACATACAAATGCTGAAGCAGACTCAAAATTAGTATAGCTGGAGTAACTTTTGATATGCTTTGATAAGTTGAGCTGAATATTTATGTTGTTTATTTTATTGTTGGGTAATTTTGGTTGGACCTTGTAAGATTGAACAAATGACATCCAACCAACTAAACACTATGCTTAATGAAACCATGCCTTTATACGTATGGCCATGTTTTCTGCTTTTGTGGATTGTCATTTTGCACCAAGTCCAAACCGTTCAGGTATTCTACGCCGTCGCTGGCAAGACAACCTTTTTTTTATAGAAAAATTGGCAAAACGGGCTTGTGCATTTCATCTAGCACACAGACTGTCAGGCCCAGCCCATACTCCGGCCCGAACACTTCTGGACTGTGGACTATTTAGCCGTTGCCTCCCTCGTCTATTTCTTCTCCCTGTGCCCGTTTCTCGCCACAACAGAAGAAACACGACGTGCAAGAATCAAGAAACCAGGCCGGACAACCACTACCGTCCCCTGCTACCCTCACGCCGTCGCTGGGAAAGAGAGGGGAACGCCGCCGCCTCCAAGCTCGGCGGCGTTGAAGAAGTCCGCGCCAACGTCGGGAACACGGCCAAGATGAATCAAGAAGCTCTCCAGCGCCCGAACGAGGCGCGAGAAGCCGCAGATGGTCCGCTCCACGCGCTGCGGCACGCCATCCAGCGGTGGGCGGCTCTGGTGGCTCGCCTCATTCCGGCAGGAGGAACCTTGGCGCGGTGGGTCGCTGTCGCACTGCGCCACCTCGTCCGCCTCGTCGCACGTGGAGCGCCGTCCGCAGGCGGAAGTAATGGCGTGGGCACCAACACGAACACCACTGCCGCGCAGGGCGCCTACGACACTGCCGCGGCGTGCACCAGCACCAACTCCTGCGCCGACAAGGGCAAGAAGGTCGAGCGGCCCTCGCGGCGTGCTCCTGCTCCCGCCATGATCTTCGGGGATGGAGCCAATGCCACCGCAGTTCCCGGCGCCAGCGCGGACCAGGCAGGCCTCCCGATCACGACCTACAGCCAGAGCGTGCCCGGCCTGCAGGTCATCCACGACCTCGACCGCACGGAGCTCGTGGTCGAATCGCTGACTGCAGCGCGCGTCCCCAACTTCAGTTATCCCGCGGCGTCCGAGCAAGAGCTTGTCAGCGCGGCCGATGCGTCCGCAGGCGGAAGAAATGGCGAGTGCCCCGACACCACAGCCGCGCAGGGCGCCCACGACATGGCTGCGGCGTGCGCCAGCACCAACTCCTGCGCCGACAAGACCAAGCAGGTCGACCGTTCCTTGCCACGCGCTCCTGGTTCCGCCATACTCGGGGGCGGTTCCAATTCTACCAAAGGAGCTCAGGTGTGTCATTCTGTTCGCACTTCTAATCAATTTGAACGAATTGGTCACGGTTAAACCAATGTCAAAGTCTGTAGTATTTACTTTTCTTGGTTATTGACTTCTTGATTTCTTGCAATTAATTCTTTGTAAATCGGTTAATGTTTTGAATCGATGTTAGTGCCAAGGCCATGCAGTGGCCACCAACCTGGCCACATAGGTAAACGGAACCGAAATTTTCTGTCGACCGTGTTTTGTTTATTGTTTTCTGTATTGTTTTCGGATAAGCGGAGAAAAACAAAAATGGTATGACTTTTTTTTCGACCGTTTTGACGGCATTCCGTTTTTAGCAAAATTTTTCTGATTTTTACCGTTTTGACCAAAATACGGTAAAGAGATGGGCATTTGAACATGTTTTATAAAAAATAGAAATTAAAAGTTATGGAAAAAAAACCTCTTATTGATCTATGTTGTTGGGTCATATATTGTGAATTTAATTGCAACTTATATCATATAAGTATATATTGTTAAACAAATGTCAAAGTCCGCAGTATTTACTTTTCTTGGTTATTGACTTCTTGATTTCTTGCAATTACTAATTCTTTGTAAATCGGTTGGTATTTTCAATCAATTTTAGTGCCAAAGCCATGCGAAGAAGAAAGCAAAAGCCTCTGAATCAAAATGGCCTCTGGATGAGGAAAGCTTTCACTTGGACACTCTGTTCAGGGAGCACTCAGATGTTGACGACGTCAAACTCGCATATGCCACATTTTGCTTGCGACGGTCTAAGCATCTGCGCAGCAAGAGCAACCTCTTCGAGCTGTGTCACATCTGTTTTTTCAATGAGGGTCAGAAAGTTAAACCTTTAATGAAGAAAAAGGTACATCTATACACTTATTATACTAGTATAATGAACTCCCTCCATATATACTTGTAATTCAATTTGTTTAGAACAATGACATGATTTTGTGATGCAGATGAAAGACCATTGCGACAACGATCACAAAGTTCGTAACTACCCTTGTGAGGAGACAGGATGTGTCATCAGGACAGCAAGCCGCGGCGATGCTGGCGTCCACAAACTGTACATGCACGAGATGAGAGACAAAGGTAATGTTTTCAACACGTCATTTTAATTATTGTTGATTTGTTCAATTTTAGCTCCTTAAGTCCCCAATCTAGCTTTAACTTGTATTATGTAGGCTGGTGGAAACACCTGGAGGAGGATCATTTTATTCATTAATGTGGACAAGCAACTACCGAGGAGGAACTTGTGGCGCAGTTTAGGCTGTTTAGGTAGCAAAATAATGTGTACAACCCTGTCAATGTGTCTTAAGCAGCAGCTTTGGTTATGCTCTCAAAAAAGAAAGAAAGGGAAAGAACAGTTGTGTTACAGTTCATCACTAGAAGGCTTGACAACTAAAAATGAAATAAGGAACAAGCTTCTGTCATCTGTTTCTGATTTTCTCCGAATTTTGCAGCAGTCCTGTGTTTTACCTCAAAAATATGAATTTTCGAACTTGAATGAATTTGAAACATTTCAGGATGATAGATACCGTCATGAGGTACAACTTTTGTTTTGGACTCATCTTCAAACTTGAAACAGATTTATTTCTAAAAAATTTGGAACATAAATTTATAACGGGACGATGACTCAGCAGCAACTATCTGTTTTGTCCCAAAAACATGACTTTCAAAACTCACCTTCAGATGATAATGTAGCAAGAGGTAAAAATAATAAAAATCAGAACACAATTACTGCTTTATGGAGAAACTCCTTTTTACAAACTTCTTGCTACCACATAGGTACAAAGGAAACACTGTTTCTGTTCTTATATCACTACTCATCTAACCATGGGACTATAAACTCTTCCTAGGATTCGGAATCAGCCAGACAGGGGTTGGCGAGTTAGACCAAAGCTGAGGGGATGGTGCAACTTCCTGGCTGCTGTTATTTTCAAAATCAAATACACCAATATCACGCTGGTTATTCTTTTTGCACGTGATATAGAGATAGTCATCATCTGTGAAGTAGACATGACTTCGCTTGAGGTGTGAGTAATCTTCAGCATGGAGGCAAAGAGATTGGTTGCGCCCAAGAAATACCACAGTCTGACCCAAGCTGCTTTTTTCTACAAGCTCTTTTGAAGAAAGGTCCACTTCATACACAAAAATATTGGAGGTCTTGACCAAATAAGAATCATCGTCTATTGGTTCAGAATGTGAATCAGATTCAGCTTCTTCATCTTCCCCTTGTGGAACGTCCCGTCTCCAACTTACATCAGACCTCCAAATTTGCAGCAACTCGCCACTAGGAGCTTTCATAATATAAATCCTCTCATACAAATAATCTTTCATCTTGCCCAAAACTATCTGCAGTTCAATGGCAGGGGCAGCAAGATTAAAAGCATGGATTTCTCCCGACGAAGTGGAGGCATAAAGGTACCCATCCTGGAATAAGCAGTCTTCATAGTCATTGTGTGGTGGCAACCAGGTCCACTTATCATCTCCTGCCCTTGCAAATGACAACTGCGACTGTGGGTTGTGGATCAGTACCACGAAGTAGTCCTCTGTGGATGGATCTGAAGAGAGAAACGCCTTATAGAAGAGGTAGTCCCGCAGTTCACTAGGATCAAATATTGATGGTGAAGCAATTACCATATTTCCAGTGTACCATGAGTATTCATACTTGCAGATGGAGCCTGCATCATCAGATGCAAGCTCAACCTGCTCGATGGTGGTGACCGATGGCAGAGCAATCTGCTCACAGGTGATTGGGTTGACAAGGTGCACCTCGCACATATCGTCAACAGTGATGATCCAGCCGTACGACGAACCGATGATATGTCTACTTCGCATAGGTGGGTCCGGCAGAGTCAATGTGTAGGCCTTCTTCTCCGCGAGGCTGTAGAGACCCACGGCGTTGGCCCCGGAGGATTCAGAGGTGTACAGGAGGCATGGTGTCTGATGCAGCCTGTGAGGTCCGGTCCTGCAGAGACTGGTGTAGGCGGCATGCCATGAAGAGCAGACTGATCCTGCACGCACAAGGTCAGGGACCTCCAGGTGGGAAAATATTTCCAAGAGGATGTCCAGCGGCAGCTCCCGAGATCCATTGCCCACATCCATTATCTATCTCAGAAGATGAACGAATTGATCCGAATAGAAAGATCCTTTCAAGCTCGATGCGTACCTGTAGATCGGCAACCCAAAGCTAAATCGATTGGAATACGGAGGAGCACGGCGGCAGTAAAGATCGGTCACTCACCGGCTTGGACGGAAGACCGCCCAGCAGAGGAACCGACCTCGGCGAGATGAGTCTCGACACGGTGGCAGAATCCCGGCTAGAGCCTCTAGCGGTGTTGAAGTTGATTTGGCGAAATGACGACCTCGATGGCTCGGTGTTCTTGTTTATATAGAGATCAAATATACATGGTTCGTTCTACAACTGAATTTGTTAACTCTAGATAATGATTCGTAACAATGACACCCTCCCTGATCCAACGCCGCGACGGAACCACCCGCGTCATGCGTGCCTCGGATAACTGAATTTGTTAACAAACTCTAGATAACTGAATTTGTTCCTGAAAAAAAGCAGCCGCAGGTGGTACTCGTTGACGTCGGAAGCGGATCAGATGGCCTCGGACATGACAGGCCATAGTCCCATTTTTTTTACGTTTTTTTTCTATGAAATTAAATTGGTTCATATGAAATTTTTGTGTAATTCCTATGAAATTCCCGCGTTCTAAAAAGAGGTTTATGCTTTTGATTTTTCAACTCATATTTTTTAACCCGATATATAGAAGACACATCTTACAAGTTTATAGACTATACACACAGAGATTTATTAAATAAAACTATTAAAATAAAAATAATAAATATAAATACATACTTATTATAATTAGTAAAGGATAAAGTCTAATTTAATCTCCTCAAGTACAGTCAAAATTCAAATAATCTTCTAAACTATGTTTTGGTATATTTTACCCCGTCAAATCATAATTTTGAGTCAATTTACTCTCTCATGAATTTTGTATATTTTTTTTATTTCTCAATACATAATTTTAAGATCAAACTTTACGAGATAATAAAGCACATCATAACACATATTTAAAAAATGATTATAATTTTTATCATTATTTTAGGAATAAGTCCTATTGACCTCCCTCAATAATCGCGGTCGTTCGGTTTTTATCCCTCATCCACAGTTTCAGGTTTTATCCTACGTGGCAAGGTGATGTGGCATTTTTTTTTACATGAACTGTTGACGTGGCACAACTGCTGATAGGGAGACCCGATTTGACCTTTATTTTAAATTAGAAAACAAATACTTAATGACCACAAAAAATGATAAAACTTTGCAAAGATTTAAATCATTTTACAAGGAACAAATTTTATTTTAGGACCAATTTCAAATTAAAAAATTTTATTTTAAAAACTTATAAAGTCAAATAACCATAAAAATAATGTAGACTACTGAAATTAGTGGATAATTTTTTTTAATTTATATAATTCCAAGTATTTTTATTTATTTTACATCCATTTTTTTTATAAATTTATAAATTTTACATTTTGAACATTAATTCAAATTCAAAATTCAAACAAAAAGCTAAGTCACCATTCTGTTATAAATGTCTTTCAAATTTTGTATAAATAAATCTGTTTTGAATCTCGAGATAAGTCCAAAATAAACTTTGTTCCTAATGAAGATATCTATCATCCTTAAAAGTTTTAAATTCATCTGAGTTTAGAAATTTATATTTTTTAGGTAAAATAGATTTATAAAAGGTGTCTATAAAGAGATTTTATATATCATATTTGTAAGAATAAATAAATATAGATGCATTTTTTTATATGTATGTAGTCTAACTCATCTTTGTTAAAAATATACGTAAAAAATAAAAAATGTGTTTTTTAAAAAGTGGAGATGGAGATAAGAGCCGACTCATCCCTCACTCATCTCTCGTATTAAACAAACACTATGGCTCAACCCATCTATCCTAACAAACAGAAGACAGGGTTGCTAGCTTCATCCCTAAAAACAGGGATAACCGGACCCCATCCCACTTTTACCCTCTAACTACCGAGGAGCACGGAATTACCGAGGAGGACTAGGAGCGGGATTCATCCCCTCCATGTAGCCAACTCGCCACCTTCCTCCAACTACCGAACAGCCAGGCGCAAGTATCTGGGTTTTTTTAACAGAAAATACATGGGTCTTTTATTAGCCGACGAGTAAAGTTTTTTTCTTTGGAAAAAAATATTTAACTCCCACAACTATAATGATTGTGCGTTTTTTTTTTCAGCTGATGCCGCTGCCCATGCTGACCTGGTCAACCGACATATTCTCGCTTTATTCTAAATTAGAAAATAAATATTAAATTTAGATTATTTTTATAGTTATTTTTCTTTTTGAATTTGAAAAATATTATGTGCTTCAAATTTAAAATTAGGACCAAAACAAAAAAATTTTATACAGCTAAAACAGCTGTATACCAAATTTTATAATTGAGGGATAAAAGACGCACCAACGTAATTGTTGAGGGAGCCAAATAAAATATTTTTTCTTTTTTCTTACAAGGAAATTGTAATGCCTTTCATTAGCCATGTGCATGCTGCGTCCTTTGCTTTGCTTGCACACGTATTAACTTTTCATTTTTTATTTTATTTTTAATTTGTTATTTATTTTTCATTTTTATTTTTCTTTTCTTTTCATTTTCACATTTTCTTTCAATTTTCCCATTTTTATTGTACTCATACATCCATTGAATTATTTTGTATAGTTTTTTATTAATAGAACAATTGATTTTATTACTGAAACAATTGATTTTACTTTTAGATCATTTTATTTTTACCACCGGAATGATAAAATTACTAAAACATAAACTCATGCTAATCATTTTTTTTTCTTTTTCACTTTTCTAAATTTATAAAAAAAATTAAATTTTATAATATTTTCTCTTTTTACTGTGTTGCATCCAATGAAATATTTATAGCACAAAGCTTACTCTCCTGACTCAAATCGATGGTTACAGCATCTCCAATGTGCAGGTTGGATTGGTTCTAAGGAATAAAAAAAACACTAGAATCAGGTTTTAACATTGAAGCTATGGATTTAGTAAGGAGTAGATTCTTTACATGGACATAAGTTTTATGGAATAAAAAATATTAAACAAGGTTAGAATGACAACTTTCTTGTTGAATAGGTCCCACTTATAGATGTAGATGCTGATTCTATAGATTGGAGATATATACAGATAAAATCACATCACTGTGCGTCTCATGTAAAAAACAAAGGTGGCTCTATACATTGGAGATGCCCTTACAGATAAGTGTTCAGGCATAACAAGCGGAAGCGAGCGATGAAGATACTGTTTGGAACCAGCTAGATTATAATAATATGGATTTTAGTTAGAAAAAACTAGATAAGAAGTTTTTATAATCCAACCTTCAAATATGTCTACCAAATTATATTTATAAATCAGATTATATAACATATCTTTATAATTCAGATTATAATAATCTCTATTGGAACACGGTCCGAGTCAAAAGGAGCTGAGATTCTCTCACCAAATTCCTTCTTTCCGCCTGACAGGCGAACGAGATGGCAAGCTCCCTCTCTCTCTGCTGCCATCTGTGCAACTCCCTTCCATAGGCATTGGCTTCGTCTCGAAGCTACTGTTGAGAGAGGCGAAAAAGCAGCCGGTGCCATCCGCTGGCGGCTCTCCTAGTCCTACCCGCCTCCAATGGCCTCTGAGTCGTTGTGAGGGGGGAAGACAGTGGAGCTGTTGCCGGTGGGACGGCTAGGTCCCTGGTTCCTTAGGTTTAGGTTTCTTAGGGTTAGGTTTCCAATCCTCTTCGACGAGGCGATGGCGTTGGCGTCGATGGGGAATAAGTCCTCTCGAGCTCTTCCTCGCTCCGTTGGTGTTTCACTCCTATCCAGGCGACGAGTTTGTGGAGGTGGTGCTCCCCAAGTGGAGCACCTGTTCAGGAGTCGGCCTTCTGCCCCTCGTCTTCCTGAAAGGGAGGTGAGTGCGAGGGTCTTTTGCTTTGTAGGTGCTGAGGCAGCTGTGGAGTTCATGGCAGCATGGAGATGGGGCTGGGCTCAAGGTTCTCATGGTAGCTCTTGTTGTCATTCTCGAGTCTGGTTACAAGGTTGCTGGAGCTTGGAGCGCGGCCTCGGTCGATGGGCATTCAACGTTAGCTTCATCTCGTTTATGGGGATGAGTGTCTTCTTCGGCTCTTCTCAAAGCTTTGTGGCGATGGAGCTCCTTCATCTCTCAGGTTGGCGGCGACTGCTTTGGATGGGCTTCCAGCAGTGACAGAGGACGACGGTTTCTAAAGTCTTCGTCGTTCAAAGGGTCTAGAAACTTAGTTGTTTTTTCTGTGCTGTTTAGGGGCTTGCTGTCCTCTGTATCCTTCCTGATCGTATCTGTTAGTGTCAAAACTTTGTACTGTTTCCTTGGCTAGTAATGTAAGATATGGTTTGATAAAAAAAAAAAAGCCGGCAAGCTCCGTGGCTTCTACCAGCTTGATCCTGCTTGTGTACATGATGTTTTCTTGTACAGGGAGACTTGAACCAATGACATCCAAATACTGAAGCAGACTCTAAATTAGTATAGCTAGAGTTACTTCTGACATGCCCTGATAACACTACTACAAACGATGATATTCTCTACCATAAAAAAATGTAGTCAAAGATTCTTTAATTGTAGGAAATGTTATTTTCCTAAAAAAATCGTAGAGAAAGAACCATAAGAGTAAATTCGTTAGGAAAGCTGTAGGAAACATGCAGTTTCGTAGGGAACATTTTTTCCCTACCATTTCAACTTCGTAGAGAATCTTGTTTTCCAAAAAAAAAAGAAAAAAGAAAAATTAATAAGGTGGCTTGCCGGCCACCGTGCCCGTGCTCCCCGCCATAGCTACGCCCATGCTCGCATCTGCCCGCCGCACCCGTCGTCGCCGGTACTCCGTGCTCCTCCGTTCGGCGCCGCCGCCGTTAGCCATCCTGCCACCCAGCCACCAACCTCGCCGGCCTCCCTGCTCGCTGCCGCGCTGCATCAGCCTTCCACTCGTCGGCTGCCAGCTGCTACCCACCTCCTGCTCGCGCTGCTCGCCACACTCGGCGCCGCTCCTCCGTGCTCGCTGCCGGCCGCTGCCCGCTGCGCTGTGCTGGCCTTGCCCCTCGCTGCGGCGCCGCACCATTGCCGGCCGCCTGCTCACTGCCGCGCCGGCCGTCCACTCGTCGCCGCACCATCGCATCGTCTCGCTGAAGCTGCCCCTCGTTGCCGCGCTGATCGCCTCGCCGGGCCGCAGCCGATGTGCCGCGCGCACCCGTGCCGGCCGCCTGCTCGCTGCCAAGCTGGGAGGCTCCAAGCTCGCTGCTGGCCACTGGCCATCTCTTGCTCGCGCTGCCACCGTGCCCTGCCAGCCTCTTAGGGTGATTTTGGTTGGAGAAAAATGTGGGATGTCATATGTGCATTCATCCTACGAACCAAACACAAACTTAAGTCAAACCATGCCTGCATACATATGGCCTGGTTTCCCTACCTTTATGGATTGCCATTTTGCACCAAGTCCTATATGCACGTAAAGCGTTCAAGTATCGCTGTTGTGGAATTGCAACGTTGTTTTTTTTTTTTGCACTGAAGCTGTAAATCTGGACGTTTAAGATTTGGCATCTGGTGCTGCACGATTTATCGACGATGTGGTTGTGGGTGTTCGAGAAAATACGCATTCTACTTCTTTCTGTTACAAATTCATGGTAGTCAATTTTTATCGATGATTTATGCTAGTCACTTTTCATGAACACTTTTCCGTCCGTGAAGTGGTAGCTGGTATAAATGGATTTTTTTTTGTGCGCAGAAATCGGTGGCAGTTTTCACTAATTCACACTCACAAAAATCACTATATAAGTACTAAGTTTACTAATTTTTTTTTAATGTCAACGGGAGGGAGAGAATCCCCACCTGATTTCTATTAAAATGGAGGTTTTGGCAAAGCCAAAAACATGTTACTGCCATGGAGGCAGAAGTTACAGTTCAACTTACAAAAAGGCAAAGCTGATTACATGGGTGAGAAAGATTTTCTAAATTTTGTTACAAGGGGCGCTTTGAACTGAAAATTTCCACTTCGTTTTCTTTCAACTGAAAAAGCGAAAAGGTAGCTCACAGTCAACTAGAGTATTTACCACAGCCATGCGCTGCCGCCGGCTATAGCGAGCTCACTCGGCGTGCAAAAGAAAAGGCGGAACGACGGTTCGGACGGCCGTCCCACGCTCTCTGCCCCTGCCTCTAGACCCCACATGCATGCCCCTTTGGCAAAAAAACGTCGTGCGCACCGGGCGATTCACGCCGGGAATCGAACCGTTGGGACTCGCGTCCGTGTGAGTCGGGTGGCAGACAGGCAGACTCGGCACCACGATGTTCCAGTTCGTTCACAGTCTCCGCCGTCGCCAGGGCAAATCAGGCTTTTTTTTTTTTTTGGAAAAATTGATGAAACAGGCTTGTGCATTTCATCCAACGTAGACAGACGGTCGGGCCCAGACCATACCCCCGCCCGAACGCTTCTGGACTGTGGGCCACGTATTTAGCTGTTGCCTCCCTCGCCTATTTCTTCCGGCAATCATCCCCACCAACCAAGGTGAAATAAAGCCTTCCACCGACCACCTCTCTCTGTACCGCAATGGGTCGCTTTTTTTAAGTCCTCTCTCAGCTATTACAAGTGCTCGTTTTTTCTTTCTTAATTACAAAAACGAAGGAACTCAGACTCTCAATTTTCAAAATAGTTTGCTTTTTCTTCTCAAGCGGGTTAAACAGCGGGTTTCGCTGACATATCCAACTCACGTGGCAATTTCCGCTGATGTGACAGTCCATATGTCAGTCGACGTGTTTTTGCTTTATTTAAAATTTAAACATAATTGATTATGAGCTCAGAAACTTATGAAACTTCACATAGAATTAAATCATTTTACAAGGAATATTTTTTATTTTAGGCCCAGTTTGAAAAATCCGAACTCATTTTATTTGAAAAATTCAAAAATAAAAATAACCATTTTGAAGCAAAATTTATCTATAACTTTTAACCTTTTGATAAAATTTCACAAAATTTCTCTAAATTCATGTCTTTCTAAGTACATTTTATTTCATAAACAATTTCTTTGGAAATTTTTACTGCTCACATTTTGAACTTGAATTCAAATTTCAAATTTGAGCTAAATTATTTGCTTCTTTTGAGCTCAAATTTCAATTTCTTTAATTTGAGCTTAAGTTTCATATTTCTAAATATTTTCAAACAAGAATGTGAGTTTATGAAAATTTGTAGTATTTTTAAAAAATTAGAAGGTATAAATATTTTTACTTCGAAATGTTTATGTATTTCTATATTTTTAAAATAAAATACGTTTCAAATTTTAAATTAGGCCTAAAACAAAAGTTGTTACTTGCGAAATGATTTATAACTATGCAAAGTTTCATATTTTTTTTGAGCATGTTAAGTATTTTTTCTAATTTTAAACAAAGCGAGGACACGTTTGCTGCCCAACTGTCACGTGGACTACCATGTCAGCAAAAATTACCACGTGGATTGCATGCGTCAGTAAAACCACCACATCAGCAGCCTGGTCAACGAAAACCGCCACATCAGCTACCACGTCGAATGTTGAGAGTCTAAGTGCCAGGTTTTGTAATTGACGGAGAAAAAGCAAACACCCGTGATAGTTGAGGGAGACAAATAAAACTTTTTCCTTCTTTTTTCTCCTTTCTACTTTCTACCTGCTGTTTGCTTACTGCGCATGAGTCGGCCAGCTTCTTGGGCCTGTCTCCACTCCCCTCGCCACCTAGTGCTTGGGCTTTTTTTCTTTTTGTTTTATTTTTATTTGCGTTTTTTTCTTTTTCATTTGAGTTTTTTTCTTTTCATTTTTTTATGAATGCCGGTATTGGTTTTGTTTTTTAAATTATGTCTACCATACTTTCTCTTATATTGTGCCCTCTTTTTTGATATTTTAAAATATATTGTTATTTGTAATTTATATTTATATTCCTATTTACTACTTAAAAACCCTTTTTACAGGCGGTTCTAAACCCCATTACGCAGGCGGTTTCTGCTTCCGCTGGCATTAATGAGCCTGTAAAAATAGTGCATTTGTACACGCGTTTATATTAGTGACATCGGTTCTCGTTGCGAGACCCACTTTTGTATTAGCGCAGGCGGCTCATAGTTATCAACCGCCTGCACTGTCAGAGGGGTGTGTCGGGATAAACGCTTTTTGTAGGAGTGATTCATTCATCTCGATTTGAGTCTTTTTTATTTTTTTATGAATGCAAGCATCGGTAGTGTTTGTTATATATTATGCCTACCATAGTTTCTCTTATTTTGTGTCCACCTTTTTTGATATTTTAAAATATATTCTTGCTTTAAATTTATATTTATATCTCTATACTTTTGTTTTAGGTTTTACTCATGTACACATCAATCAAAATATTGGGAACAATTTTTTTACGGTTGAAACAATTAATTTTTACTGATGGAACAAATAATATTCACTAGTGAAACAAATGAATTTTAATTCTGTAAGATTTGATTTATTCAGATGGAACATTAATAAAATCCAAAATTTAAATTAAATTTATTGAGCATAATGTTCTACTGTACTATTTATTTGGTTCTATTGGTTACCATATTCCTTTGTGTAAGAATCTTTGATATTTAAGAGTCTATTTTACTATTTAATATTCCTTTATCTTTCTAATATTTAATAACCAACATAATTATATGCGGAACATTAGTATTTATGCCGTGAAACATTAGTCTATGTATCATAGAACATGGGTATTATATTTCTTTTATATCAATGACATAATGTTTCGAAAGTATTTTTTACTATTTAATATGCTGGTCCTATTTGATATTCTTTGATACTAGTAGCATCTAATCTTTACTATTTATACAAACTTTTGACGGTTCAAAAATTCAACCTTTTTCTAATGATTTATACAAACTTTTGATAGCTAAAATATTCAACCTTTTTCTAATGTCAGTGTCGGTGTTTCGTACACCGACACAGTAAAATTTATACGATCGGACGGGAGATTGTGCGTTTTTGAAATCGAATGGCCTAGCCTACAGATGAGACTCAAAGGTTAACCTGGTTCGGGCCGCCTCGAGGCGTAATACCCTACGTCCAGGGGCGAGAGATCGATCGTATGAATCTCAAGAACACGAAAGTAAAATGCGGAAGGGCCCCGGATAGATCCGAGAGTCCCTAGCTCGCGTGATGGAAACAGTTATCAGGTGGTGATTTTCGCTATCGCTCTGGGTATATCAGCTTGTTGATCTTATTTCTTTTTTGTTTCTCTCCCCCAGCACTGTTGCCCAGGTATCTCTTATATAGGGGCGAACCTGAGTTGTCTTGACTGAACCATGGTTGGAGTAACCGGACCATGGTTTAAGCATCTTGCCGCCTACGGAAACGGATGGCCCTTTGACAGGTGGGGCCGCAGTCCCAGAGGGTTGCTCCCTTCGGAGCTCAGGCCGGGCGATCGATGCTTCTCGTTCGTACTATTATTCCCTGAGGAAGAGCAGAGATACTTTATTGCCCAGCTTTATTACTCGGGAGGTTGTTCCTTGCCCGGCTGGGTAGTTGCAGAATCTTCTGAATCATTTATCTCCTGCACGTTGCTGGGGATTCTGAGTTGACACGTCTGTTCAGTTGATGACTGCTCCCCAACGGTCGGCGGACAAATCCCGACCGCTGGGATCCCGATAGCTCGGGTCTCGACCTCTGGAGGTCAGAACGGCTCCGCTTCTGGGCCTAAACGGGACCTCCCGACCGCTGGGGCCGAGCCGCCTTTGTGATGTCCTTGGTGGGTCGTTGGGCTGTGGTCCATAGGTGGGCCGCGTTGTAGAGGTTGATCTGTAAGCACCGGGGATATACTATCCCGACAGTCAGTTTATTACTTATTACTAAACAATTTAAAACTTACATTATGCAATCTGATATTTGTGTTCTCTTTTTTCTGAATATTTTCATTTGTATTCACTGAAGATATTTGCATTTGAAGTGAAGTTCATTTCTTAATGGTAAAGATTAAGTTTATTTTTCTACTACTTTTATTTAGCTTGTCATTACAACTGCACATAGGGTCGGACTCGGACCTTAGAGCATCACCGGCGCCGGGTCAGACCGTTAGCCGTGAGGATTGCTCCGAACGAGGATGCTCGTAGTCCGCATGAGTTAGGCCGAATCACTCGTGAAACGCATCACGAGCCGGGGGGGTCGACCCCCGAGAAACGACATAAGCGTCGAGCCTAAGTTTGACGTTAACGAGGCACGGGGCCTTTGGATTTTTGGGTCGATTGTTCCGATCCTCGGGTGGCACTTTGATGATAGCCCCCGGGCAGAGGAGTGGGGTCGAACAGACTGCGCTTCTCTGCCAAAAACATAGTTAGCGGATAAGATGTGATTAGGATGAAGAGATATCGAACAACTTTATTATGCGTAAAAACGACGCAAGTTTTCAATATACCAGGCGTGAACAAGCTCGGCGCCGTCTTGTGTCGCCAGTTTGTACGTGCCAGGCTTTAAAACTCGCTTGATCACGTAGGCCTTCCCATGGAGGCGACAACTTGTGGTGATCTCGCTTGTCTTGCACTCTCTTGAGCACAAGATTGCCGACTCTGAGAGTCCGACCCTTTGATGCGCCGAGCGTGCAGCCGTCGAAGGCTCTGTTGGTACTTGGCCGACCAGAGTATGGCAACGTCACGCGCCTCGTCAAGCTGGTCGAGGGCGTCCTGTCGCGCTTCCTCCGCCTTCTGCTCGTCATAGGCTCTGATCCTCAGGGGAGTTGTAGTCGAGGTCAGTCGGCAAAACGGCTTTAGCTCCAAACACCGTAAAGAAGGGAGTGAACCCTGTAGTTCTGTTGGGGGTAGTTCGCAGGCCCCACAACACGGACGGGAGCTGCCGGGCCCACCGCCCGGCGGACCGCTTGACGCAGTCGTAGATCCGAGGTTTCAGCCCCTGAAGCACCATGCCATTGGCTCGTTCCACTTGTCCGTTGGTTCTCGGGTGAGCGACAGAGGCGAAGTCGAGCTTGATGTGATGCTCTGCATAGAACTCTCGGAAAACATTTTCGGTGAATTGAGTTCCGTTGTCGGTGATGATGTAGTTCGGGACTCCGAAACGGAAGATGATGACGCGGATGAACTCGACAGCTCGACCCGAGCTGATGCAAGGGGTCGGCTTCGCCTCGATCCACTTGGTGAACTTGTCAACCGCAACGAAGAGGTGGGTAAAGCCCCCGGGTGCTTTGCGAAAAGGCCCGAGGACGTCGAGCCCCCAAACAGCAAACGGGCAGGTGATTGGGATCGTCTGCAGCTCCTGGGCTGGTAGATGCATCTGGCGGGCGTAGAACTGGCAGCTTCTGCGGGACCGCACGAGCTTTTTCGCATCCGAGACTGCTGTAGGCCAATAAAAACCTTGACGAAAAATTTTGCCGACGAGGGCCCTCGGGGCGGCATGATGTCCACAGGTTCTCGAGTGAATGTCGTCGAGGAGCCGTAGTCCCTCCGCCTAGGGGATGCAGCGTTGGAAAACGCCACTGGGACTGCGCTTGTAGAGCTCGTTGTCGATGTGGGTGTAAGCTTTTGCCCGATGCGTGATCCGTCGGGCTTCGTTGGTGTCGGACGGCAAGGTGCCATCCTGGAGATACGCGTAAATTCCCATGGACCAATCAAGAATGATTGCCAAGATTTCTGGCTCGGAGGCCTGGTCTTGCTCCTCGACTGCCGGTTCGGCGTGGGAGTTGGTGACGTCGTCCTTGAGCTTGATTGTCGGCTTGGTGAGGACCTCAAGGAAGACATCGTCGGGGACCGAATCTCGCCCTGAGGCCATACGGGCGAGGGTGTCGGCGGCGTGGAACGTGATGAAGTTCGAGCCCCTCGAACTTGTCTTCGAGCTTGCGAACCTCTTGGCAATAAGCCTCCATCTTCGAATCTCGGCAGCTTGACATTTTCATGACTTGGTTGATGACGAGCTCGGAATCACCTTTGACGTTAAGCCGTCGAACTCCGAGCGTGACGGCCATGCGAAGACCGTGCAGCAAGGCTTCGTATTCTGTGGCGTTGTTTGAGGTCGGGAAGTGAATCTGCAAAACATATCGAAACTTGTCTCCTTTAGGGGAGATGAGGACGACGCCAGCCCCCGAGCCCTTGAGTCGGCATGAACCATCGAAGAACATGGTCCAGTGCTCGAGGTCGATGGAGTCGGATGGTTCCTGTGCCTCGGTCCACTCGGCGATGAAGTCAGTGAGGATTTGGGACTTGATGGCTTGTCGAGGTACGTAGGTGATGTCGTGGCCCATGAGCTCCATTGCCCACGTGGCGACGCGCCCGACCACGTCCTTCCCGTTGATGATTTCTCTGAGGGAGAAGCTTGTCACCACTCGGATAGAGTGGCTGGCGAAGTAGTGACGAAGCTTACGGCTTGTGATGAGGATGGCATAAAGCAGCTTCTCTACTTGGGTATATCTGGTCTTGGCGTCGGCGAGAACTTCGCTGATGAAGTAGACAGGTCGCTGGACCTTCAAGGTCCGTCCTTCCTCCGATCGCTCGACGACCAAGGCCGTGCTGACGACCTTAGTTGTGGCAGAGATGTAGAGTAACAATGGCTCGCCATAAACTGGTGAGGTTAGAACCGGTGGGGAGGACAACATGGTCTTCAATTGCTCGAAGGCTTCCTAGGCTTCAGGGGTCCATGAGAAACGGTCGGACTTACGCAGAAGTCGGTAGAAGGGCATGGCTTTCTCTCCCAGCCTGGAGATGAAGCGGCTGAGAGCTGCCAGGCATCTAGTGAGCTTCTGGACACCTTTGATATTGTTGATGGGCCCGAGGTTGCGGATGGCGACGATCTTCTCAGGGTTGATCTCGATGCCGCGCTCGGAGATGACGAATTCGTGGAGCTTTCCGGAGGGGACACCGAAGACGCATTTCTTGGGGTTGAGCTTGATGCGGAAACCGTCGGAGGTTGACAAAGGTCTCTTCTAGGTCTTTGATGAGGTCGGCAACCTGCCGAGTCTTGATGACGATGTCGTCGACGTAGACCTCCAGATTCCGTCCCAGCTGGCTGTGGAAGCATTTCTGCATACAGTGCTGGTATGTGGCGTCGGCGTTCTTGAGGCCGAAAGGCATGGTGACGTATTTGATGGTACCCGGAGTACACATCGAGAAAGCTGAGGGTTTCGCACCCTGCGGTGGAATCGACACCTGATCTATGCGTAGCAAAGGAAACGGATCTTTTGGGCATGCTTTGTTGAGACTCGTGTAGTCAACACACATCTTCTATTTCCCATTTTTCTTTTTCACCATTACAGGATTGGTCAGCCACTCTGGGGTAGACCTCTTTGACGAACTTGGTATCGAGTAACTTGGTGATTTCTTCTCCGATGGCGCGGCGCTTCTCGTCGTCGAAGCGTCGAAGTCGTTGCTTCACCGGTCGGGAGCCGGGAGCGATGTGCAGAGAGTGCTTGGCGACCTCCTTCGAGATGCCTGGCATGTCAGATGGTGCCCAGGCGAAGACGTCCTGATTCCGACGGAGGAAGTCGACGAGCGCGCTTTCCTATGCATCGAAGAGCGCGGTCCCGATTTTGGCTTTCTTGGAGGTGTCGGAGTCGTCGAGGGTGATCTCCTTGGAGTCGTCGGCGGGCTTGAACGAAGTGGAGGAAATAGGCTTGGAGTCGAGCGTCGCGGTGAACACCTGGGATTGGCGTATCTCCTTCAGCTCGGCCTGTCCTGCGAGGGTGACGGCCAGCTCGTAGCTCTCCTTCTCGCACGCGAGGGCGTGTTTGAAGTGAGAGGCTACGGTGATGACGTCTTTGGGCCTTGGCATCTTGAGCTTGAGGTAGACATAGCTGGGGATTGCCATGAACTTGGCATAGGCAGGTCGGCCAAGGATGGCGTGGTACACTCCGGAGAAGTCGATCACTTCGAAGGTGAGCTTCTCCGTTCTAAAGTTGTCGCGGTCGCCGAAAGTGACCGACAACGTAATCTGACCCAGGGGGACGGCGCTGGCTCCTGGGATCACGCCATGAAACGGAGTGTTGCTCGGGAGGAGGTCGGACCTCGAGAGCTTCATGGCCTTGAACGTGTCGATGTAGAGAATGTTAAGGGCGCTGCCTCCATCCATGAAGACCTTGGACAGTCTGGTGGTGCCGATTATCAGATCGAGCACCAAGGGCAGCCGCCCGGGTTGGGGAACATGGTCGGGGTGATCGAACCTGTTGAAGGTGATCGGAGCCTCCGATCACTTAAGGTATGAAGGGACAGCAGGAGCAGTCATGTTGACCTCCCGCCACGTTTGTTTCTCTTGGCGACGTGACTCGTAGGCCACTGTCCTGCCGATGATCATCAAACAGTCTTCTGGCTCGAGAAAAGTACTGTCGGGAGTACCTTCCCCCTTCTCCGCCGGAGGGTCAGGCTTCTTTTGCTGAGGACGAGCGTCGGGGCGAAAGTACCCCTTGAAGAAAGCCTTCATGAGGTTGTAGTCTCGTAGTGTATGCGTTACCGGAGTCGCGTGGTAGGTGCAGGTCTTGTCGAGCATCTTTTTGAAGTGGTTGTCGTGGTTGGCCGGCTTCTTTTGGGGTCGCGACGGTCGATCGGCGACACCGACGAATTCTTCGTTTTGCCGGCGATTCTTCTTTTTGTTGTTCGATCCGTTCCCGTCCCGTCGGTTGGGTCGCCGGTCCGGGCGATCGTCCTTCTTTCGGTCGGCTTTGGACCTCTCCTTGTCCTTGACTTGTTCCCGGATGAAGTTGGCTTGAATAGCCTCCTCCCCGGTGGAAAATGTGGTGGCGATGTCGAGAATGGCGCGCGTCGTCTGAGGGTTTTTACACCCCAGCTTATGGACGAGCGCCTTAGATGTCGTGCCGCAGGTGAAGGCATCGCTGACGTCGGGCAGCTCGTTTCGCTTACGCGAAAATCGCTGAATGTAATCTCGGAGGGACTCACCGAGCTTCTGCTTACAGTTCTTCAGATCCCAGGAGTTACCCGGGCGGGTATAAGTCCCCTGGAAGTTGTCGACGAAGGCGTGATGAAGGTCGGCCTAGTCGTGAATGCTGTCCCTCGGAAGATGTTCGAGCCAGCCTTTGGCTGAGTCAGATAGGAACAGCGGCAGGTACTGGATGGCGAAGAGGTCGTCCGCGCCGCTGGCTCGGCAGGTGAGGCGATAGTCCTCAAGCCAGTGGGCGGGATTTGTTTCACCCGTGTACCGGATAATGTTGGTTGGAGCACGGAACTTGTCGGGGAAGCCGGCTCTCCGAATGTGGGCCCCGAACGCCCGGGGTCTGATGTCGTCGGGGCTGAGGCTCCGAGCGTTGTCGTAGTTGTGTCGTCGAGGGCGTCGCTCGAGGGGTCGGTCTTGGTCGGAGTCGGTGTAGCGGTCGCATCTAGCCTGCTTCCGTGCCTCAATGGTGTGACGGGCGTCACGATGCTCCCCTAAACGACGGCGGATGTGGCTGGTGATGAGGTATGGTTTCCTCGTTTCGGCCCGCCCACGGCAATGACCGGGAGCAGAGCTTCGACGGTTAGCACTCGGTTGGTAGGAGCTGTGTGCCTCAGAATTCTGACGGAGAGATGGCTCGGGTGGCTGCAAAGCGCCATCAAGGTAAACACGGAGACGATCGTAAGTTTCTCTGAGGATGGGGTTATCGGGTGTAGGAGATTCGTGAAGGACGCAGGCCGCCGCCGCTAGATTCTCATATAGCGTCTCAAAGGCAGGCGTGCCACCGTCCATGATCTGTTGATAAGCAGTACGAGCTCGGGCTCGGGCACCACTACTAGAACGGTAGCGCCCTTACCCTTCGGATCGCCCCCGGTCGCAAGTTTGCGTCGGAGCGCGTCCTCAATCACAGTGAGAGCGTGAAGGTGCGGAGAGGGATCGTCATGTGCTGCTTTGCCGGGGGTTTCGCCCTCTGTGGCTTTGGCGGGCAACATGAAGCACTCACGAGAAGGATCGTGACCCAAAACGCCGTGAGGCGGAGAGCGAAGAAGGCAACGTCGAGGCGAGCGACGTTTAGACGAACGTCGTTCACACAAGATCTGAAGGTGAAGTTCGTCGCTGCTGTCGGCGACGAAGTCCAGGCTCCCAAAGCGGAAAGCCTGACCAGCAACGAAAGTCGGAACACTCTACGATCGACCATCACGGGCGATGGGAACCGCAAAATCCCTTAAGAACAGCCGGGAGGTGGAAAAATCTCCGACTAGAGCGAAAACAGAAGCCATCGAAACAACGGATAAAAAACGCACCAAAAACGCCCCTTCCTGGCGCGCCAACTGTCGGTGTTTCGTACACCGGCATAGTAAAATTTATACGATCGGACGGAAGATTGTGCGTTTTTGAATCGAATGGCCTAGTCTACAGATGAGACTCAAAGGTTAACCTGGTTCGGGCCGCCTCGAGGCGTAATACCCTACGTCCAGAGGCGAGAGATCGATCATATGAATCTCAAGAACACGAAAGTACAATGCGAAAGGGCCCCGGATAGATCCGAGAGTCCCTAGCTCGCGTGATGGAAACAGTTATCAGGTGGTGATTTTCGCTATCGCTCTGGCTTTGGGTATATCAGCTTGTTGATCTTGTTTCTTTTTTTGTTTCTCTCCCCCAGCACTGTTGCCCGGATATCTCTTATATAGGGGCGAACCTGAGTTGCCTTGACCGAACCATGGTTGGAGTAACCGGACCATAGTTTAAGCATCTTGTCACATACGGAAACGGACGGCCCTTTGACAGGTGAGGCCGCAGTCCCAGAGGGTTGCTCCCTCCGGAGCTCAGGCCGAACGATCGATGCCTCGTTTGTACTATTATTCCCTGAAGAAGAGCAGAGATACTTTATTGCCCAGCTTTATTACTCGGGAGGTTGTTCCTTGCCCGGCCGGGTAGTTGCGGAATCTTCCGGATCATTTATCTCCTGCACGTTGCTGGGGATTCTGAGTTGACACGTCTATTTGGTTGATGATTGCTCCCCAGCGGTCGGCGGACAGATCCCGACCGCTGGGGTCCCGATAGCTCGGGTCCTGACCCCTGGAGGTCGGAACGGCTCCACTTCTGGGCCTAAACGGGACCTCCCGACCGCTGGGGCCGGGCCGCCTTTGTGATGTCCTTGTTGGGTCGTTGGGCCGTGGTCCACAGGTGGGCCGCGTTGTAGAGGTTGATCTGTAAGCACCTGGGATATACTATCCCGACAGTCAGTTTATTACTTATTACTAAACAATTTAAAACTTACATTATGCAATCTGATATTTGTGTTCTCTTTTTTCTGAATATTTTCATTTGTATTCACTGAAGATATTTGCATTTGAAGTGAAGTTCATTTCTTAATGGTAAAGATTAAGTTTATTTTTCTACTACTTTTATTTAGCATGTCATTAAAACTGCACATTGTGCCTCTGTTCATTTTTAACTGTCATTCTAGTTCTGGGTGTAGAAATTAAGAAAAAATATGGGAAAGAGAAAAAATTGGATTGTAAGGAGAAAAAAAATATGATGTGAAGAGAGAAATGTGTATTAGAAGGAGAGAAAGTGTATTGGAAAGTGATAATAATAAGTATTTGAGAATAAATTTTGAAGACTAAAATGGCAAATAACAAATAAAACTGGACGGATATAGTTTTTTTTTTATTTTAACACTAGGCACCAGAAAAAGTTAAACAGTAGTAGCGAACAGGATTCGGCCTAGTATCACATTTGGGCGCAGCAAAGAAAATGCTGAAGGAGAAAATTTGAGCCCAAGTAGGAAATACAAACGGAGAAAAGACAGCCGGGGTGGTCGGACAACGAATTTTTTCCGCTACGCGGATGCTAAAGGGACCCTATTTCGTCTCCTCCCCTGCCTTCGTCTCTCGACACAAGCCCAAGAAACACGTGACGTGCAAGAACCAAGAAATCAGGCCGAACACCACCATTACCACCACTTCCCTGCTAACCTGACGTCGTCGCCAGGAAAGAGAGGGGACCGTCGCCTCCTCCTCCGCCTCCCAGCTCAGCGGCGTCAAAGAAGCCCGCGCCAACGTTGGAACAGACACCGTCCCAACACGGTTCTTGGCTGGTCCAAACGAGGCGCAATTCCGAGAAGCCGCAGATGATCCCTCCTTGCTGAGGGACAACCTCGACGACCCTCGTGCAAGCACCTTCTACTCCTCCCCTCCGTCCCTCGACCCCAGCAGCAGAATAGCATCGCCCTCCATGCCCGCCTCCCTGCCCCCACCGATTCCCCAACCAGTCCAACAACTGGGCCGATGTGGTGTTTGGTCAGCTCAAGAACTGGCTCTTACGCATGCATGTGCATGGGAGAGTGGTTAGTGGAGCTAATGATCAGATCGTGCGGTTGTTGATGGGTGAGTGTCGGCAAAGGTAGTGCTTGATTATTTAAACATATGTAATCAGTGTGTTCAGTGAAAAGAGCAGCGCCGTGAGTGCTGGTGTGCAGCGCTAACAAAATCTTCTCGTGTGTGTTTTTTCTCTTTGCTTCGGTTTTTTTCATCCTTTGAGAGCTAAGCGACTGAGTGTTGTGAGGAGCTGGGCAACAGAACATGGTACTACAGGACAGCAGCGAGGCGCGCTCTCTCGGCAACACTGTAACCGCCAGTGGCGGGGGCACCCTGTCCCAGCTCGACCTCAACTTGTTAAAGAGTTCTCGACGAGTGCTCGTGGCACCGGCCGCTGTACTATCTTGCACCCCTCTCGCACTGCAGTGGCCACCAACCCGGCTGCACAGGTTTACAGGGAAGCTAAGCCCAAGAAATAGGGGGCCCTAGGTGGCAAGAAGAAGAAGAAGATGGTCCCCCGCAGCAAACTGGATAAGGAGACGAATGGCAATTCCAATGTGAGCTCTCAAGTCTGTTGAATTCCGGTGTTTTCCTCTTTAATTATATTTAATTGTTATGTGACGTGGAATTAAATAGTGTTGGTTAATTGTTTTTGCCTTTTGAGTTCAATATACTAGCTAGTGTTCTAAACTTCTAATATTAATTAGTTCTCACATAGTGCAATATGAATGTCAATTATTTAGGACAATGACATGATTTTGTAATGCAGATGAAAGACCATTGCGACAAAGATCACAAAATTCGTAACTACCCTTGTGAGGAGAAAGGATGTGTCATCAGGACAGCAAGCCGCGGCGATGCCGGGCGTCATTTTAATTATTCTTGATTTGTTCAATTTTATCTCCTTAAGTCCCCAATCTAGCTTTAACTTGTTTTATGTAGGCTGGTGGAAACACCTGGAGGAGGAGCATTTTATCCATTAATGTGGACAAGCAACTACCGAGGAGGACTTGTGGCGCAGTTTAGGCTGTTTAGGTAGCAAACTAATGTGTACAACCCTGTCAATGTGTCTTAAGCAGCAGCTTTGGTTATGTTCTCAAAAAAGAAAGAAAGGGAAAGAACAGTTGTGTTACAGTTCATCACTAGAAGGCTTGAAAACTAAAAATGAAATAAGGAACAAGCTTCTGTCATCTGTTTCTGATTTTCCCTGAATTTTGCAGCAGTCCTGTGTTTTACCTCAAAAATATGAATTTTCAAACTTGGATGAATTTTCAGTATTATGGCTCTATCTTGAATGGCATAGTCTGTTGTATGCATTGCAAAAGGAATATTTTAGCATATCATCTAAAGGAATATAGCGTGCCCACTTCATCAAATGTGCCCCGTGGTTCTTGAATTTCTACAAGCATATTTCGAAATCAACAGATTGACGCTTCCAATCAACAAACCTGGGCAGCCTTCTTCAACAACTGGAGGTATACATGTTGAGTCAAATGGTCACCAGGTTTCTTCAAACATATTTCGAAATCAACAGCGTGGCTCTTCTAGTCAACAAGGCCACATTGTGCACCCTTCTTTAGCCGGCGTTGGAAATGGGTATAGTAAAGGAAACAACAATACAAGTCAGAAGGTGAAAGCTAATGCACTTGAGAGATCAGTGCCAAGGATAAACCTTGTTGATGGAAAGAACTTTGGTAGGAAAGTTGCATCCGCCGTGTCCTCTAATGCAGGATCTTTTGTCTGTAGATCAGGTAGGAGGAAGCAAGAAACTGGTGGTGACATTAGCCTGAGCTCTGATTACAACAAGAGGCAGAAGATGCAAGATTTGCCAGCTTCTGTTGACATGGGCTCTAAGCAAATATTGCATGCTAATGTCATTAGTAATGTCCGACAATCAGATGCACCTCATGTGGCTAGCAACGATGACGTCCAAGAGAAGGGTGAAACTACAGATAGAAGTGATCTGGCTAATATCAACACAGAAGCTGCTTATACTGTTTCTGAGAAAAAGGAAAAGACATGCTATTATGAGTTTATCTCCTTCCCTGATACTGATTTCTTTAACTTTGGGAAGCTCCGGGTGTTGGGGTTTTCTTCTCTGTGACGTGCCTATGAGCAGATCGGGAGAGGTGAGCGACGGTGGGTCTTTATCTTGGGTAGCCGGTTCGACCGGCACCGAGGAAGAAGACCCCGCCATCTCTCTCCTTTGTCGGTGACGTCTGCGCTCAAGCGGCGATGGTTGGAGTAGAGGAGAGGGTCTTCGGTCGAGGTCGAAGTCGAGGGTGTGGCCGAGGTGGTGGGAATCCTATCGCTGGCAGCGCACCCTCAAAGATCGGACTTAGGGTTTGTCGGTGAGGTTGTGGCGGCGCGGTGAACCTCGTTGTGTGTGCCGCTCTAGCCTCCACCTCTCTTTATATAGGGCAGTGCGACGGGGGCCCACCAGCTATGGATTGGCTGAGCGCCCCCGATTAGGGCGCGAGCTCAAGGCCAATTGGCTGTTGAGCCAACTAACAGGAGATCAATCTTCTAATATTCTCTCCCTTAATCTCAATTTATACTTTGACTTTAATTACTTTTGACTTTACTCATTCTATCACAGATTAGTGCATAGAACATGTCTCATCATCATGGTTAATCACCGATAGATTCAACAGTTACAATACACCTTTCTGTTCCGAAATAGTCACTTATCTTTGAGTCATCTTTTGTTCAGGAATCATAGGCTTTCCTTTAAACCCTTGTCGGCTACATGTTCTCTGAACACGTTGGGTGGTAAGCCTTTTGTAAACGGATCCGCTAACATCTTTGTGGTACTTATATGCTCAAGACTTATGACATGATCTTGAACTTTATCTTTTACAACATAGTACTTTATGTCAATGTGTTTGACAGCACCACTTGACTTATTATTGTGGCCATACGTTACTGCTGGTTCATTATCGCAGTACAACTTAAGTGGTTTATTGATGTCGTCAACCACTTTTATACCGGGTATGAACTTTTTTAGCCAGTTCACCTGCCCCGTGGCCTCATAATATGCTACAAACTCGACATACATTGTGGATGATGTAGTGACAGTTTGTTTTGAGCTTTTCCATGATATAGCTTCTCCTGCGAGAGTGAACACATATCCGGATGTCAATTTTCTATCATCTCTTGTATAATCAGAATCTGTGTACCCCACTATATAGAGTGAAACCCCACTATATGGAGTGAATCTAATCTTCTGTATGTCATCATGAGGCATTTCGTTTCTTGCAAATAACGCAAAACTTTCTTTACCAATTTCCAGTGATCTATTCCAGGATTGCTCTGAAATCTGCCAAGTAACTCGGTAACAAACGCTAAGTTAGGGCGCGTATACACTTGAGCATACTGCAAGCTTTCGACAGTTAAAGCATATGGAACCGCTTTCATTTGATCGATCTCATATTAGTTCCTGGGGCATTGAAAATCCTCATATCTGTCGCTCTTGACTATAGGAGCAGGTGATGGACTATATTTATACATATTGAATTTCTTTAAGACTTTTTCTATATGACTTTTGTGACAGTCCTAATACCCCTTTGTTTCTATCTCGATGAATTTTGATCCCTAAAATGAACGAAGCTTCACCAAGATCTTTTATATCAAAGTTTAAGGACAAAAACTTCTTCGTTTCTAGTAGCAAACTGACATCATTACTAGCTAGTAAGATATCATCCACTTACAAGATTATGAAGATAAACATTTCATTCTTGAACTTTGCATAAACTCAATTGTCCTCTACATTCTCTTTAAACCCAAATTTCTTTATCGTACTATTAAACTTCAAGTACCACTATCTTAAAGCTTGTTTTAACCCATTGATCGATTTCTTTAGGCGGCATCCCATTCGTTCATTTTCTTTCACGACAAAACTTTTCAGTTGTGTCATGTAAACATTTTTCTCCAAATCCCCATTGAGAAATGCCGTCTTTACATCCATCTGATGTAATTCTAAGTCATAATGTGCTACTAATACCATTATGATTCTGAAGGAATTCTTGCATAAGACTGGAGAAAAGGTCTAATTGTAATCAGTCCCTTTTCTTTGCGTAAAACCTTTTGCCATAAGTCGCGCTTTATATCTTTTTATATTCCTTTGAGAGTCAAGTTTAGTCTTGTAGACCCATTTACAGCCTACTATTTTGGCTTCTTTAAGAATTATTTCTAAGTTTCAGACTTTATTAGCCTTCATGGACTTCATTTCTTCTTCTATGCCCTCAAACCATTTTGAAAAATGTTCACTTCTCATGGCTTCTTCACATGAGGTGGGATCATCCTCCATTTAAAATTCTTCAGTATGATAAATTTTATAATCATCAGGAATAGCTGATCTTCTAACTCTTTGAGACCTCCTCGGGGCCTCCTCATTCGGCACATTTTCTGTTTGAGGCTGCTGTTGTTTTCCTTGATGTGTGGCAATGGGTTCTATAGAATTCTAAAAAAAATAGGTTCTTCATTCATTGTTGCCACAGGAGGAACAACAACAGGTACTGGCACCACAGTGTCTTGCATTGTTGGTGCAACGACAGCAGGTAGTGAGAAAAATGGCTCTTGAATCATTGGAGTGGGCGCATATGCTCGCTTCTCTTCAAGATCAATTACTCGAGCTACCTTGCTCCTCTTTATCATCTCATCCTCTAAGAAGACAGCGTGTCTCGTTTCTACAAACTTTGTATATCTGTCTGGACAGTAGAAACAAAAACCCTTTGACTTTTCAAGGTAGCTAATAAAATGACAACTTACTGTTTTGGGATCAAGCTTTTCAATGTTTAGGTTAAAGACTTTAGCCTCAGCTGGGCTCCGTCACACTCGCAAGTGGTTTAACGAGAGAACTCTTCCTGTCCACAATTCGTACAGTATTTTGGATACCGACTTACTTGGTACTCTGTTAAGAATATGTATGGCAATTTTTAACGCCTCCATTCATAAACTCAATGGTAAAGTGGAATAGCTCATTATGTTTCGCACTATATCCATCAGGGTACGGTTACGTCTTTCAGCTAATCTATTTTGCTGAGGTTCGCCCGGTGTAGAATACTGGGCTACTATGCCATTCTCATGTAAGAACTTTACAAAAAGTTCAGAAACTTGGCCATATGGGGTATGCCGACCATAGTACTCTCCCCCACGGTCAGATCGGGCTATCTTTATCTTTAAATCGTGTTGAATTTCAACTTCAGCCTTAAATATTTTGAATTTATCCAAGGCTTCTGTTCTTTCTTTGATTGGATAAATATAGCCATAACGGAAGTAATCATCCGTGAATGTTATGAACGAGTCATAACCATCCACACTTTTCACAGGAAATGGACAACAAATATCTGTATGAACAATTTACAGAATTCCTGTGCTTTTTTTGGCATCTTTCTTAATTTTCTTTGCATATTTTCCTTTAATACATTCTCTACATTGATCTAAATCTGAGAACTCTAATGGAGGAAGAATATCATTCTTTACTAGTCTTTTTATTCTCCCCCTCGAAATATGGCCTAAACGACAGTGCCATAATTTCAACAAATCATTATGAGTTCTCTTTCGTTTCCTGTTTACATTGGAAGACGAGGGTTAACATATTTTGTCGCACGCAACGTTACCATCATCGCATATAACATTCACATTATCACGCAGTGATAATAAGTAAAGCTCATTTTGTAAGATGGCAAGACCAACACATTCTTTATTAAATATTATTTCGCATTTGCCATTTCCAAAATGACAATCATAACTATCATTGTTCAAACATGACACACCTATCAAATTCCTCTGTAAAGACGGTACGTAAAGAACATCTCTAAGTATAAGAGTGAAGCCATCAGCTAGCTCTAATGAAAGATCACCAACGGCTTTAACTTCTGCTTGGACTACATTTGCAACTTTAACGCATCTTTCTTTTCTTTGCGTAGTTCTCGTCAAACAAAATCTCTGCAAAGAATTAGCAACATGAACAGTTGCTCCAGAGTCAATCCACCAAGTGGATTTCGAATATTGCACATATAGGGATTCATTTATGAAAGTAATAATGTTCTCACCTTTTTTTACCATGATCATCTTTAAGTAATCAAGATAGTTTTTTTTAATGTCCTGTCTTCTTGCAGTGAAAACACTGATCTTTCTCCACTACAAACTTGTTCTTTTGAGGCTGATGCACCATGATAGATTTTCCTTTGTACTTTTTCTTATTTTCTTTCACATAGTTGATAGAACTACCATGTGAGGACCTTATTCTTTCCTCTTCTTACACACACATAGCTATGTACTTTTCTAAGTCTCATGTCTCGGGCTGCATGTTGTAGTTGATAACGAATGTGTCAAACTCTTTTGGCAAAGAAGCAAAAATCAAATGAATAAGGAGCTAATCTTTGAGACACAGATCCAATGATTTGATCTTAGATGGCATGTTGCTCATCTTTAGTATGTGCTCTCTTATGCCACTGTCACCTCCAGAGCATCCTTCTGTCACAAGCTGCTTTATCAGCTATGTTGCATGTCTTTGAAAAACCAGTGAACTGATTCTTTATTTTATCAAGGTACTCTGTGACAGTGTCACACTCTAGGATTAAGCCCATAATGGCAGGCTCAATGGTGTTCTTTATCACAGTCATACATTTCTTGTTGGCTGTGACCCATTTTCTATGCATTAAATCTACATCACCATTGGACAGAAATAGAAATAATGTATAAAAAATTATCAATTAAAATTATAATACTGTTATTATTAACGTTGGTCAAAAAAATAACAATATCATAATTTTTCTGAAATTATATCTATTTTTCAAAATTAAATTCTCCCGTTGGTTCGAATTTAATAATGAAATTAAACAAATTTAAATGCACAGCGGAAAATAAAATTTTCTCTATTTTTCAGAAGCAATTATTGGACTTTTCTATTCTGTCAAAATTTTGCTAATTTTCCTTAATTATTACTGTTAAAATTAGCAAAAATAATCAATTTAATTACTTCTAAAAAAGAAAAGAAAAAAACAAAAAATAGAAAATCCTTTGAATTTGGGCTGAAATCTCCATTGTTCACTTTCGGCCGGGTCCAGCACGGCGCGAAAAACCGGCCAAGGCAACCTGGGCCTGGGCCAGGAATTCGCTCTCCCGCCTGGGCCGAATCCAGTCCACGTCGACGCCGATCGCTCTCGACCGTTGGATCGAAGATCGACGGTGCCGCGGATTGATCGGAGTATAAAAACTGTCGTCGCGCGGTCGGCTCTCGAAAACCCTAGCCATTCGCTCCCTCGCGCTCGCCAGAGCGTCGCCGCGTCGGCTGGATGTCGCCACTCGGATCTTGCTGGCGCGTGCGCTCACCCGAGGGTGAGCACGCCGCCGTCAAGGGCTGGAGCTCGCACGGCGCCTCTGTGGCCGTCGCTTGGGAAACCCGACCTGTGGCGTGGCCGTCGACGACACGACGACGGCGAGGCCAAGGTAAGCCTCCTCCTCTCCCTTCCCCTCCCCCAGTGCCTTTCCCCTTTAGGGTTAGGATTAGGGTTTTGAGCTTTTTGGGGTCAGTGTCTCTCGATTTGCTCGATAGGGGTGGCTCTGATGCCATTGTTGGGGTTTTCTTCTCTGTGACGTGCCTATGAGCAGATAGGGAGAGGTGAGCGACGGTGGGTCTTTACCTTAGGTAGCCGGTTCGGCTGGCACTGAGAAAGAAGACCCCGTCATCCCTCTCCTGTGTCGGTGACGTCCGCGCTCGGGCGGCGATGGTCGGAGAAGAGGAGAGGGTCATCGGTCGAGGTCGAAGTCGAGGGTGTCACGGCGGTGGTAGAAAATTCCGTCGCTAGCAGTGCACCCTCAAAGATCGGACTTAGGGTTTGTCGGTGGGGTTGTGGCGGCGTGGCGAATCTCGTTGTGTGTGTCACCTCGGCCCCCACCTCTCTTTATATAGCACTTGACCTGGCTTGAGGCTTGCTCTGGACTGGCGCAGGAGAAACAGTGGCAGAAGCAGGATATACCTCTCGGGATCATGTACCCCAGGTTCTTACCGACCCGTACTCGTACACGTGGGCCAAGACCTTGAGAGGTTTTGAGGTCGGACGACGATGCACGAACGTGAGGTCCGACTCCCGAGGCAACAACCTATGAAAGCCGAGTCTTAGCGACATTCGGCGCTAAGACGTACGACGAGGCTGACCTCCGAAGGCCGACCCCTGATGGCGAAGCCCTGGAGTAAGTGCGGCAGTTACGCCGCATTTGCTCTAGGGGCCAACCAACCGTTCAGACGGGACGGGCCGGATTCACTGCGACGACACTGTGGCTGACGCTATAGTACCGGACGGGCCGCGGAAGTCTATGGACAAGATCTGATGACACTGTGGCTGACGCTACATGCCGGACTGACACCACAGTACCCGGCGCGACGTGCGACGCGACTGGCCACGCCCTCGAACGGACCTGACGAACGATGACAACGTCAATGGAGGACCCAACTGTCAACGAGACAGTAAAATCACGTATGGCCCACCATTTTGTAACCCCGAGCCGCCCTATATAAAGGAGGGGTCCGGAGAGCTATAAAGAAGAGAGAAGAAAAACCCAGAACTCTCGCTTGCAACCGTCTACGCACGCGAGCACTCCCACGAACATCTGCATCGAGCACCCCACGACTTAGACGTCAAATCCTCTCCCGAAGAGAGAGTCCGCCCCTTTGTACTCATCCACCGATATAAACCACCCCCTGGACGTAGGGTATTACACCGTTCGAGGTGGTCCGAACCAGGTAAAAAAACTCCCTTGAGTCTTCCGTAGACTAAGCCACATCGAATACGAAGTCACATCACCCACTCGATTATATTTCACACTGTGCCGATGGTCAGAACACCGACAATACCTGTTAGCTATGGTACATTTAAAGTTCGGAGCTATAAAACCAAGTTTGAAACAAATGATAATTTCTCTCATCTAGTTAATGCCAAACCAGCTGGCACTAAATGGCAGTTTGAGGTCCTTCCACAAGTAGGTGAGATATGAGCCATTTACAAGAACTGGGCACCTGACTGGGCTCCTTCCAGAACGGATTTGTGTGAATTTGCCATTAGTGAGATTGTCGAGCGCACTGAAAGTAGCACAAAGCTTACTCTCCTGACTCAAGTCGATGGTTACAGATCGGTGTTCAGGCCTGACAAGCGGAAGGGAATGATGAAGATACCAAATTGAGAAAAGCTGAGATTCTCTCACCGAATTCCTTCTTTCCGCCTGACAGGCGAAAGAGGTGGCAGGCTCCGTGGCTTTTACGAGCTTGATCCTGCATGTGTACCTGATGTATTCTTGTACAGGAAGAAGACTTGAACTAATGATATGCAAATTCTGAAGTAGACTCAAAATTAGTATAGCAGGAGTAATTTCTGACGTGCCTTGATAAGTTGAGCTGGATATTTATGTTGTTTATCTTATCCGAGGGTAATTTTGGTTGGAATTTGTAAGATATGGATATGTGTACTCATCCAACCAACTAAACACTAAGCTCACTGAAACCATGTCTGCATACATATGGCCAGGTTTCCCTACTTTTGTGGAATGTCATTTTGCATCAACTCCTATATTCACGTAAATCGTTCAAGTATTCTACTCCGTCGTCATGGCAAGACAAGTAGGGCTGAAAACGGTCGGAAGCGGTCGGAAAAATGCTCTACCATTTTTATTTTTACATTTCAAACATGGGACGGAAACGAAAATGGAAAAGCCAAAACCAAAACGGTCGGGAAAAATACGGAGTTCCGAAAATGAAACAATTCAGACGGTAATGCATCGGAAACGGTCGGTAACTAGAATCAAGTCGGAAATGTAATAATATAGATCTCATCGAAAGATAGTCATAAAATATGTTGTTTGGTTTGTAACTTTTATTTTTTATTTTTTATAAACATGTTCAAATAAAATGTCATTTTTAGATTTAATTGCAAAGAATATAAATATGCAAATGAAATATTACTTGGATTAACTAATTAAGAAATATCAGCATTTAAAGGATGTTAAACATTGTTTTGATGTTTTAGTGCAACCCCTGCTCTGACTGGTGGCAAAACGCGTGCCTCACGTTCCTTTTCTTCCAGTGGACCTAGATCGATAGCTGCCGTCCAATTCATCGATGGGTCTGGGATGATTTTCATATTTAGAGAAAATGGTAAAAAAAAAAGAGGAAAAATTTCGGTAAAACAGAATTCCGCTGAAACGGTCGAAAAAAAGATCATACCATTTTGGTTACCATTTTCATTTTTAGTTTTACTATTTTTGTCCGTTTTCATATTTCTTCGCCTATCCGAAAATGATACAGAAAAAAGGTAAACGAAACACGGTGGAAACAGAAAATTTTCATACCGCTTTCAGCCTAAAGACAAGCCTCTTTTATTTTTTTAAGAAAAAATGGCAAAACGGGCTTGTGCATTTCATCTAGCATAGACTGACTGTCAGGCCCGGCCCATACTCTGGCCCAAACACTTCTGGACTGTGGACTATTTAGCCGTTGCCTCCCTCGTCTACTTCTCCTCCCTGTATCCGTCTCTCGCCACAACGGAAGAAACACGACGTGCAAGAATCAAGAAACCAGGCAGGACAACCACTACCGTCCCCTGCTACCCTCACGCCGTCGCTGGGAAAGAGAGGGGAACGCCGCCTCCTCCTCCGCCTCCCAGCTCGGCGGCGTTGAAGAAGTCCGCGCCAACATCGGGAACACGGCCAAGATGAACCAAGAAGCGCTCCAGCGCTCGAACGAGGCGGGAGAAGCCGAATATGGTCCCCTCCACGCGCTGCGGCAAGCCATCCAGCGGCGGGCGGCTCTGGTGGCGAGACTCCTTCCGGCAGGAGGAACCTGGGCGCGGTGGGTCACCGTCGCACTGCGCCACCTCGTCCAGCGTCTCACCCAACCGCGCTCCTCATCCAACGACAACGAGGTGCTACGGGACAACGGCGAGGCGCGCGACGACGCCTTAGCCGCCACCGTGGGCGTCAACGACCCCGTGACGAGCAACTCGGTCGCTGACCCCAAAGCTGAACGGGAGCGCTCCTCATCCGACGAGGCCACAACGCCGGCAGAGAGTGGCGGGGGCACCCTGCCCCAGGTCGGGAAAGCGTTTCTTGGCTGGTGCGGCTCTGCTGATGCGGGACGTGGAGCGCCGTCCACTGGCGGGAGAAACGGCGCGGGCGCCAACACGAACACCACTGCCGCGCAAGGTGCCAACGACACTGCCGCGGGGAGCACCAGCACCAACGACACTGCCGCGGCGTGCACCAGCACCAACTCCGGCGCCGACAAGGGCAAGAAGGTCGAGCGGCCCTCGCGGCGTGCTCCTGGTCTCGCCATGATCTTCGGGGATGGAGCCAATGCCACTGCAGTTCCCTGCGCCAGCGCGGA
>BCLF01000080.1:0-11251 GCA_001602275.1 Zoysia japonica | reverse complement strand
CAAATACGATACCTCTGAAGATTGCTGATTTGGGAGTTTGCTGGCGTGGCGTGAGGCCGGAGCGGCGGGGGCCAGAGCTGCCTCTGCGTAAGGCCGGAGCTTTTGCTGGCGTGGCGTGGCGTGAGGCCGGAGCGAGCAAAACCGGAGCGTTTGCTGTCGTGGCTTGGCGTGAGGCCGGATCGGCGGCCGGAGCGTTTGCTGGCGTGGCTGCTGCTCGCCTTGGATCTCGGATGGGCACAAAACAAAATTGGATCTCTCTCTGTCGATTGCTGAAGTTGATCAAATTTTTGGGAGATGAACGCCAAGGTCCTCAGTATTTATGGATCAGCAAACGCATCAATCCGAGTTGCACTCGAGCTGTGGTGGAGGGATAACAGATTAACCCCAAAAGACTCGGAGTCGGAACTGATCTGCTGGAAACACGCTTTGCGCGCTAGAAAACCCGCTGCCAAAGTTGCCCTCCACGAGATCTTATCTTAGGGGAAGGAGAGAAGGGGGCGACCTGGGCTAGGGAGAACCGGAGGGGTCGAGTAGAGGTGGAGGAGCGCTGAACGGGGGAGGGGATGAACGCGCTGAACTATCGGGGGAGTGCCCTCCAGGTGGCGTTTAGGAATCCGAAGAGATTGATTGGAAAATGAAAATGTAAAAAAGGCCTGTTGGATCCGGTCGATTAAATTTTTATCAATTAAAAATTAGTTATTTTCTTCTAAATATATGAATTAATAGAGGAAATAATTTTTAGTTCATCCACAGGCTAATAGTTTTTTAATTAGTCGATCAAGTAGTTAGGTTAATAAAGACTAACAATTCGCATCTATTGTAATGTCTAAAATACCTTTAATTTATTTTTCACAAACCAACTCGACATAAATTCAAACAGCCATGGACTAAAAATTAGTGAGAGGTGAAACAAACATTTTATTGAAGGATGAACTAACAATTAGTCCTATCTCCAAACAGCCAATGGACTAATTGGTCGAGTAATAATTATTGGTCCCAACAAATAATTAATTGGCCAGATCCAAACATGCACCTAAATACTCCTTCCATCCTTAAATATAAAGCCCCTGTTTGGTAGGGCTCTGCTTCATTCAAAAACGGCTTTAGCTCTGGCTTCATTGAAAAAGAGGCTTTTATGGTTCTGGCTCTTTAAAAAATGTTTAAGTAAAATAGCTATTTTTTTGCTTTTTTATTTTGTAGAAGTAGTTAATAAAGGAAAATGCCACGTGGACGAAGGAAAAGCCCACGTTTTCATGGTTCCTAGCATCACCTCCAGCTTCTTTATAAAAAGAAAAAGAAACAGCTCTTTCTAAAAATGTTTGGTATAATTTCAGTTGAAGCCGATCGAGAAGCCAGAAAAAAAACTCTGCCAAACAAGACCTAAGTATTTTTGAATTTGGTCAAAATCAAACTCTATCAATTTTGACTAATAAAATTTAGAAATTTAAATAAATTTTAATATAAAGTGTTACATATTTTAGAAATTTAAATAATTTCTAATGTAAATAGTTACATATATTATGAAAGTGTGTTTCACAAAAAATCTAGTAACATAATCTATATATGGTAAAATATCATTATTTTTCTATTATTAATAGTCAAAGTTAAATAAGTTTGACTTTTACCAGAGCTAGAAATGCTTATATTTAAAGGCGGAGATAGTAGAAGATTTTAACCCTTTATTCATCCATCTCACGAAGTCCTAACTATTTATTCATTTCCCAATTCCTATCCTACTTTCATTTCCAAACATCCAAATGCCACCTCCATGTAGGAACCTCGCCACCTGCCTCCAAATACCAGCCAGTCTGGGCTTTTTTTTTTACAGAAAATGCATGGGCCATAGCCCATGAGTAAAGTTTTCTTTTCTTTGGAAAAAATATTATTTAACTCCCTCAACTATTATGATTTTGCATTTTTCCTCCATCAATTATAAAATCGAGTATCGATATTTCCTCAATTGTTAAACATGTTCGTTTATCTACCTAAATCGGTTTGGATAGTGGGTCCATCTGATGGGACAATCATTGTGACGTTTTTAGCTGATATGGACAGCTGACGACACAGTCCATGCTGATGTGGCAACTGACATATCCTCACTTTATTCTAAATAAGAAAATAAATATTAAATCTAGATTATTTTTATGATTATTTATCTTTCTAAATTTCTAAAATAAAATGTGTTTCATGTTTAAAATTGGGTTTAAAACAAAAGTTGTTTCTTGTAAAATGATTTTTTGAGATTGTTAAGTATTTGCTTTTTAATTTATAACAAAGTGAGAACATGTCGGGTGTCCACGTCAGCTCAGGGGCTGCCAATCAACCAAAACTTCCACGTGGACAGCCACATCGACTAAAATGGTTGTATACTCCATTCTATAATTGAGGAGTAAAAAACACATGACCATAATTGTGGAGGGAGTCAAATAGGATTTTTTTTCTTTTTTTTTTCCTTACAAGGAAATTGTAGGGTCTTTCATCAGCCACGTGCATGTTGCCTCCTTCGCTTTGCTTGCACACGTATTAACTTTTCATTTCCATTTTATTTTAAAGTTGTTGTTTCTTTTTCATTTTTATTTTTTTTCTTTTTCTTTCATATTTTCTTTTGATTTCCTTTTTATTTTCCCATTTTTATTATACTCATGCATCCACGGAATTATTTTATATGAATTTTTTATTAATAGAACAATTGATTTTATTACTGAAACAATTGATTTTACTATTAGAACATTTTATTTTTACCATTGGAATGATAAAATCTTACTACTAAAACATTCGTTCATGCTAATCAATTTTTATTTCTTTTTCACTTTTCTAAAATTTATAAAAAGTTCAATTTAAATAATATTTTACCTTTTTTTGTGTTGCATCCAATGAAATATTTATGCCATTGTCTACTAGAAAAATGGTTTTACTGCTGAAAAATTTAACTTTTACTCAAAACTATTTATTTTCAAACAATTGAATACTACCGCTCGAACATTCGATTTACTAATGCGGAACTTTTAAAATGTTTAAAAAAATGTATATTCTACAATATGATGATTCAAGTATATTTAAAAATTATGCTACTATTTAAAATAAAAGTCAATTAGAAGTTTAATTTAAAAACTAAATATCATCCAACATAGTCCACACAGTCACGCACCCAAGAAGCCGGGGTGACTTGGTGTGGCCTGCTAGGTGAGAGGTGTCGGGATCATATACCCCGGGTACCTAGGGCTAGAGTTGGCCAAATGGGTCGTGCCACATGGGCCGGCCCAAGGCACATGAAAATGGCCTGGCCCAGGTATGGCATGGCCCATAGATAATTGGGCCCATGCTGGCCCGACACAAGGCGCGTGTCGTGCTTGGGCCGCCACCCTGGCCCGACCCGGCATGATTATCATTAGTTTAATATATATTCAATTTATATGAAATCAAATAGCATTGTGTGCTATACTGGTAAGGTGTAGTTGCCTCAATTCTTTGAGGTCTTGTGTTCAATTCTCACCTCCCTCACATATTTTGGAACATTTTACATTGGATTGGTCGGGTGGGTTGCCGTGCTAATGGACCGGCCTGACACGATTAACCAATTTCGTGCCGGGCCGTGGGCCACCAGTCGACCTCATGGACCAATACGGCACAGCTTGTTAAGCACGACGTGCCGGACCGGCTCGAAATATAACAGGCCGTGCCATTTCGTGCTTGGGCTGGGTCGTGCCGAGCGGCCCATTTGACCAACTTTACCTACGGCCCCAGAATAAATATGGATGATCAACTACGATCCTGCTGCACAACGCCTTTTTAAATGGCAGGGAAGGCGAGCGGTTTTGCCCCCCCACGATCCTGACGCACAATGCAACGTGGCATTTACCACGCCATCATTGGACAACCGATCCGTCGAGTACCCACGATCCTAGGCACCCACTTGGGTGACAGGTGGGACCGTATCCCCGCATCGGCGCCTCCGTTGACGGAAAGGAAGGGTACGCCCTGACACCATAGTTAAGGCCTACCAGGCGCCAGTTGGACAAAATGCGCGTGCGCAAATCGACAAGCTTAGATGGCCGTCCAATCTGCGCATGCCGACCATCCGATCAAGCTGACGGTTTGTAACATCTCAGGCCCGAAATACGGCTCCAGACCCGCTCGCATGTTATGCGGGTTCCATTTCACAGAATAACTGCTTACACTTTCGTTCTCCTTCGCGTAAAGGGTTAACCCGAGTTATTACTGTATTCCAAAGACGGGCTTTTAAATTGGTCTTGCTCAACCTCAACTTCAGAGGTGGTACTAAACAATCGGTGCTACAGTAGCCTTATAAAAAGTACTGCATTTTTTGGTATGAAATGTTTAATTGCTCTGTTGAACGAGCCATATTAAATTACAATGGTTCAAATATCATATTCTAGGTTCTTGGAATTCATGATGCCTTATTCTGCGATGCCAAAATTCCGCCAAGGTAGAACAAAGCAACGCCACAGGTGATGTGTTCTTGCTGGAGACGAACATTAGGTAAAGTCGTAAAGATCACCAACACAATTGCCTTGAAGATTTGTTTTTGTAAGGTTTATAAGAAATCTATTCCCTCCATTCCAAAATATAAGCATTTCTACGTTTATAAGTCAAAAATTATTAACTTTTACTATAAATATCTATAAAATTACATTTCTAATATAAAAAGATATTTTCTATGAAAGCTTATTTCACAATGAATTCAAAAATATATATTTTCTATGATAAAACATTATGAAGTCTTTACTATTCGTTGTTAAAGTGACAAAAGTATGACTTTGACTAAACCTAGAAATGCTTATATTTTGAAAACGAGTGAGTATGTTGGAAGTTAGACAGAGGGGAGAGTATTCATTGTTCGACATCCACTATTGCATCACTCGATCACTCTAAACGACATGTGGAATGTGCAAAATTTATCTTGTCTACGCACTTATATATATTTAGTTATCTAATACAAACATACACCCCTCGGTGCTAAATTGTTGTGGGCTTTTAATTCTAACATCATCTTGGATTATTCATCTTATTCACAAAGTTAGTTAAAATATAAAGGGATAATACTTATTTTAGTCCTTGAACTATGATCAAAAGCTCAATTTTATCCTTCAACCTTCAAAAGGTTCAATTTAGTCCTTAAATTTTGGTTAGTTGCTCAGTTTAGTCCCTGATCTGACATGGCGGCATGTGTAAGCTTCATGACCTTTGAAGTCCCTTAAAAAGTTTAAATTGATTTTGGTGATTGAAAGAACATCATAGGTAATGATTCTGATTGTAGGTTCTATTCCGCATATTTTACTTCAACATGGTGGGCTTTCTCGATGGATAACAAGAACAATCCCTCGACGAAGAGTTCCAAGCTTCGGTGGACTAAGGCTAAGGACTAGCTAGAGAGTTCATAGGATCGCCGATACTATTAATGGGGTCAAGTCATTTGTTCTCGGGTCATACAAGTGTTAGGAGGTATAAATACTCTTAGTTACCTCATAACGCACTGAAGATGGCTGAGAAAGCAAAGCAAGCGAAGTCAAAGTCAAGTCGAAGACGAAGACTCAATTTTTAGTTGCAGAAGGGTCACCGGACAGTCCGGTGAGCCAAAAGGTGTGAAGTCCAGAAGAGGTGTTCTCTGAAGTCGAAGTGAAGAAGTCACCGGACTATCCAGTGGGTCAATGACCAGACAGTCCGGTGAGCCTGAAGACGAAGTCCAGAAGAGGGTCTCTAGAAGTCCAAAAGTAACGATCACCGGACAGTCCGATGAAGGTATGCACCAGACAATCCGATGTCATTTAGAATGGATTCTAAAGAGAGTATTTCCCTGGTCTACTGAAAGAAAGAGTCACCGGACAGTCCGGCGGTGACTGGCAAAAGTGATCAGTTTTATGACATCACGTTCTAATGATTGTTTTTGGGCTTGGAGCCTATTTAAACCGTGGAGAGGGACGTTTTATAGTGTGCCTGTGATCTAAATTGCTGGAGAAAACTTGTGAGAGGTCAAGGGACACCAAGAAGAGAGAACAATACAAGATTGAAGATCTTTGGTGCTAGTAGGAGAGTGATAGCAGTATTTACACACTTCTAGAGCTTGTGGGGCTTTGAGAGGAGTGATCTTTGCCTATTACTCTTTGTTTGGCAGCTTAGATCGGCTAGGAGTCAGTGTTCGAGTTTTCGAAGAGATTGTGGGAGACGACGCCAAGTTTGTGAGCGGTTTCGGGTCCCCGCTAGAAAGGGACACTAAGAGAGAGCGCTCGAAGCCTTGGAGGCTTGCTCTAGCATAAGGGTATTGTTTGCTATAGCCCGGTCGCCTGTGACTTTACTCCGGGAGTGAAACATATCCTTGGGAGCACCGTTTCGAAAATAACAGCAGGGACCGGTACTCTTATGGGATTGGTCCAACGAGTGTTATGGGACGGCGCCAATCTTCCGAGACCTCAAAAAAATTGGTGAGTATTCTCTTAACTCTGTCTCTTTACTTTTCGTATTTCATCTTGTTAAGTAGAGTTATATGTTGCTTTATATTTCCTCTTAGTGGCTATCGTGCTAGTATTTACTTGTTGTCTTTGTCTTTTCACTAGCATTGTTAGGGGGTTTTGGCCAACTAAAATTATGTATGTTGCTCTTGTTGTGCTCAAGTCTTGAATATAAGTTTGTAGCGAAATTAAGCTCTATAAGTCCACCGATTCAACCCCTTCTTAGCGTCCTTAATCTTTTCACCAGGTTAGCATGTGACATGCACATCAGCTTCAATTTTAGATTCTAAATTTCAAATTGATTTTTCTCTCAAACTGTAACTTTGTTTTTGAATCCCTTGAATCATCATATTTTTTAAAATTACTACAATAAAAAGTTATGCATACATTGATATATGTTTATATTATATTTAAAGTTTAATATTTTTACATATGATATATATATTTTCAAATTCAATAATTTGAATATATTTTATATTTTTTTTATAATTTTATATACCATTTCATATTTTAACAAAATAGACTCTTAATGCAATCCAAATATTGAAAATGTCATGTTATTTGCAAAATAGAAACATAAAAAAAATCAACTTTGTTAACATATCATTACATAATTTGAATGTATTTTACATTTTTCATGTGTAATCTTAATACAATCCAAACACTAAAAATTATTCATACATTATTTTGATCTAAGTATGAGATCAAAAGGAACGGGTGCAGAAATGGGGCAAATCCTAGTCCGCAGCATGGATCCAAAGCAACAGTTTGGACTGTATGCCCACATTGTCAGATGCAAAATCAGTACTACAGCTCTATCTTGAATGGCATAGTCTGTTGTATGCATTGCAAAAGTAATATTTTCGCATATCATCTAAAGGAATATAATGTGCCCACTACCTCAAATGTACCTAATGGTTCTCGAATTCCTACAAACATATTTTGAAATCAACAGAGTGATGCTTCCAATCAACAAGTACACCCTAGGAACCCTTCTTCAGTAAGCGGAGGTACACATGTGGAGCCAAATGGTCACCAGGTTCCTTCAAACATATTTGAAAATCAACTGCGTGACTCTTCTAGTCAACAAGGCCACCTTGTGCACCCGTCTTCAGCAGGCAGAGGAAATGGGTACAGTAAAGGAAACAACAATACACGTAAGGAGATGAAAGCTACTGCACTTAAGAGATCAGTGCCAAGGATAAACATTGTTTATGGAAAGAACTTTGGTACGAAAGTTGCATCCACAGTATCCTGGGCTGCAGGATTCTCTTATGTCTCTAGATCAGGTAGGAGGAAGCAAGAAGCTGGTGGTGACATTGGCCTGAGCTCTGATTACAACAAGAGGCAGAGGACACACGATTTGCCAGCATATGTTGACATGGGCTCTAAGCAAGTATTGGATGCTAATGTCATTAAAGATGTCCGACAATCAGATCCACCTCATATGTCAGGCAAAGCTGATGTTCAACTTCAAGACAAGGGCGAAACTACAGATAGAGGTGATCTGGATGATATCAACACAGAAGCTGCTGATACTATTCATGAGAAAAAGGAAAAGATATGCTATTCTAAGTTTATCTCCTTACCTGATACTGATTTCTCTAACTTTGAGAAGCTCAGGGATGTCAGTCCGTTTTCTGTTAGCCAGATATGGGCTCTTTATGATAGCCTTGATGGCATGCAAAGATATTATGCTCAAATAAATAGTTTTAACCCTTGTAAATTCAAAGTACAATTTACATGGTTGAAGTATGACGCAATGGACAAAGAAGCTGAGAAATGGAAGCACGAAAAATTGCCTGTTGCTTGTGAAACCTTTTGCTTAAGGAAGTCAAGATCTACGTCTCAAGACAGGTCCACGTTTTCTCACATTGTGCTATGGACGAAAGGTAAAAAGAAAAAACTCATTTGTGATACACCCTATCAAAGGTGAGATATGGGCTCTTTATAAGGGATGTAGCACACAGTGGAGCTCAGATCGAGATAGCCATAGATCCTATGAGTATGATGTTGTGGAAGTCCTGTCAAGTGTGTCAGTGAATGATGGTGCCACCGTTAAGTTAAAATCAAAGGTTTTGTTAGTTTATTTGCTCCAGCTAAGGATAGCTCCTCATTTGTAATACCATCAAGTGAGCTACTTCGATTTTCTCACAGCATCCCCGTCTATAGGACAAAAGGCAGTGAGAAGAAGGGTGTCCCAGAAGGATTTCTGGAACTCGACAAATGCTTGTCTACCTGCTGACCAGGTTGCAGCATTTTCTTCTGTAAGCCTTGACTCTTACTTGTCTCATGGCAAGATAAGCAGCACATTTGTTCATCTTACAACTGACAGTAAAAATAATAAGATGGATCTAGGAGATGAGCAAATTGCCCAAAAGGAAAATCAGTCTGAAGCACATGCTTGCCACCCTGTGTCTACAGATAATCATAAAGATATTTCTTCCGAACAAGGTAGACCCTTACAGAAAACTGATGACGGTGCTGATGAATTTAAAGACTCTTCTCTGGAAAACTGCCTCTCTCCCAATGTCTACACATATCCTGATCCTGAGTTCCACAACTTTGAAGAAGGCCGTTCTTTTGAGAAGTTTGAACGCGGACAAATATGGGCTTTATACACTGATCTTGATACATTCCCCAAGTTCTATGGCTGGATAAGCAAAGTTGTGCAAGAGCCTTTCGTAGTGCACTTGACCTGGCTTGAGGCTTGCTCTGGACTGGCGCAGGAGAAACAGTGGCAGAAGCAGGATATACCTGTTAGCTATGGTACATTTAAAGTTCGGAGCTATAAAACCAAGTTTGAAACAAATGATAATTTCTCTCATCTAGTTAATGCCAAACCAGCTGGCACTAAATGGCAGTTTGAAGTCCTTCCACAAGGAGGTGAGATATGGGCCATTTACAAGAACTGGGCACCTGGCTGGGCTCCTTCCAGAACGGATTTGTGTGAATTTGCTATTGGTGAGATTGTCGAGCGCACTGAAAGTAGCACAAAGCTTACTCTCCTGACTCAAGTGGATGGTTACAGATCGGTGTTCAGGCCTGACAAGCGGAAGGGAGCGATGAAGATACCAAATTGAGAGAAGCTGAGATTCTCTCACCGAATTCCTTCTTTCCGCCTGACAGGTGAAAGAGGTGGCAGGCTCCGTGGCTTTTACGAGCTTGATCCTGCATGTGTACCTGATGTATTCTTGTACAGGAAGAAGACTTGAACTTATGATATGCAAATTCTGAATTAGACTCAAAATTAGTATAGCTGGAGTAACTTCTGACATGCCTTGATAAGTTGAGCTGGATATTTATGTTGTTTATCTTATCGTAGGGTAATTTTGGTTGGAATTTGTAAGATATGGATATGTGTACTCATCCAACCAACTAAACACTAAGCTCACTGAAACCATGCCTGCATACATATGGCCAGGTTTCCCTGCTTTTGTGGAATGTCATTTTGCACCAAGTCCTATATTCACGTAAATCGTTCAAGTATTCTACTCCGTCGTCATGGCAAGACAAGTAGGGCTGAAAGCGGTCGGAAGCAGTCGGAAAAATGCTCTATCATTTTATTTTTACATTTCAAACATGGGACGAAAACGAAAATAGAAAAGCCGAAACCGAAAACTCCGAAAATGAAACAATTCGAATGATAATGCATCGAAAACAGTCGGTAACCGGAATCAAGTCGAAAATGTAATAATATAGATCTCATCGAAAGATAGTCACAAAAAATGTTGTTTGATTTGTAACTTTATTTTTTATTTTTTATAAACATGTTCAAATAAAATGTCATTTTTAGATTTAATTGCAAAGAATATAAATATGTAAATGAAATATTAATTGGATTAACTAGTTAAGAAATATCAGCATTTAAACGATGTTAAACATTGTTTTGATGTTTTAGTGCAACCCCTGCTTTGACTGGTGGCAAAACGCGTGTCTCACGTTCCTTTTCTTCCAGCCGACCTAGATCGATAGCTGCCGTCCAATTCACCGATGGGTCTGGGATGATTTTCATATTCGGAGAAAATAGTAAAAAAAAAAAGAGGAAAAATTTCGGTAAAACAGAATTTCGCTGAAACGGTTGAAAAAAAGATCATACCATTTTGGTTACCATTTTCATTTTTAGTTTTACTATTTTTGTCCGTTTTCATATTTTTTCGCCTATCCGAAAATGATAAAAAAAATAAACGAAACACGGTGGAAACAGAAAATTTTCATACCGCTTTCAGCCTAAAGACAAGCCTCTTTTATTTTTTTAAGAAAAAATGGCCAAACGGGCTTGTGCATTTCATCTAGCATAGACTGACTGTCAGGCCCGGCCCATACTCTGGCCCAAACACTTCTGGACTGTGGACTATTTAGCCGTTGCCTCCCTCGTCTATTTCTCCTCCCCGTATCCGTCTCTCGCCACAACGGAAGAAACACGACGTGCAAGAACCAAGAAACCAGGCAGGACAACCACTACCGTCCCCTGCTACCCTCACACCGTCGCTGGGAAAGAGAGGGGAACGCCGCCTCCTCCTCCGCCTCCCAGCTCGGCGGCGTTGAAGAAGTCCGCGCCAACATCGGGAACACGGCCAAGATGAACCAAGAAGCGCTCCAGCGCTCGAAGGGCGACGACGCCTTAGCCGCCACCGTGGGCGTCAACGACCCCGTGACGAGCAACTCGGTCGAGCCCTTACCGCAGGGCGGGCTCGCTGACCCCAAAGCTGAACGGGAGCGCTCCTCATCCGACGAGGCCACAACGCCGGCAGAGAGTGGCGGGGGCACCCTGCCCCAGGTCG